>CAUYQG010052579.1:0-10883 GCA_963574415.1 Tarsius wallacei
CAGGATGGGTGCAGTGGCTCATGCCTGTAATCCAAGCACTTTGGGAGGCAGAGGCGAGAGGACTGCCTGAGCCCATGGGTTTGAGACCAGCCTGGGCAACATGGTGAGATTTCATCCCTACAATAAATCAAAAAATTAACCAGGCTTGGTGGCGCAGACCTGTAGTTCCAGCTACTTGGCAGGCTGACATGGAAGGATCATCTGAACCCAGCAGGTTGAGGCTGCCTTGGCCATGTGCATGTACTCTAGCCTCGGTGACAGAATGAGATTCTGACTCAAAAAAAGAAAAAGAAAAAGAAAAAATACAGGATGCTATGGAGATTTTTCTTTTTTCTTTTAGTGAGCTGACATCTTTTTAATTTTTGTTATAAGGATATTTGACAGCAAATTTGATGTAGGCTTGGGAGTGAGACACAGTAAAACTTCCCTGAGAAAATGCCACTTTCTGTGAAACTTGGGGACAGATGACTTGACCAAGGCAGGGACGGGCTTTCTTTCTCTTTTTTCTTGGAGTTGAAGTCTCACTCTGTCACCCAGGCTAGAGTGCAGTGGTATGCTCACAGCCACTGCAGTCTCAACCTGCTGGGTTCAACTGACCCTTCCATCTCAGCCTTCAAAGTAGCTGGAACTATAGGCAGGTACCACCATGCCCGGCTAATTTTTTTATTTATTGCAGGGACGAGGTCTTGCCATTTTTCCAGACTGGTCTCAAACCCCTGGGCTCAGGCAATCCTCTCACCTCTGCCTCCCAAAGTGCTGGGGTTATAGGCATGAGCCACCGTGCCTGGCTGGGGAAGGCTTTCGAGGCAGCAGGAGAATTTGTGCACAGACTTTGTTTTGGAAAAGAGCATGCACATCCGAGGATCTGATAGATGGTCACAAACTGGTGCCTGAGAGGGGGAAAGGGGCAAGGAATGAGGCCCAGGGCAGGTGGGACCTTCAGAGCCATGAGGAGGATTTAGGCTGGTTAGTGTCACGATCGAGGAGATGTTCTAAGGTATCTATGCAGCACGCTGGGAACCAGACCTCATGGACTATTGTGAGGCTCACGAGGAGTACAACACAGGGAGGCCAGGCCCAGGCCAGCTCACAGTGAGAGCTCAGTGGATGTGGCTGCCATTGTCACACTGTTACCAGTTGGGGGACAGAGCAGAGAGTGGGAAGCAGAGAGCCCTGCAAGGAAGGTTGCAGGTGCCCAGGGGAGTTGGGCTGTGAGAGTCTGGTGGACAGCACTTTCTCTGGAAGGGCAGCCCACCACAGAGGGATTCTTGCTACAGTGAAGGTGTGAGGGAGAGGCATGAGGCCCAGGTCACAAGGGCTGGCTGCTGACCCTTGGCTCAGACCCAGTAGCTGCAAGGATGATCTGGAGATTCCTAACAGGGGGTGGCAGGGGAGAATGGTGTCCTGGGATGCTGAGTGACAGGAAACCATGCTGTCCTTCCTGACCCCAGCATGGGTGTGCCGAGTGACCCGGCAGATGACCTCTGATTGCTGCTGTTTTTTCAGCTGCAGGGTGAGCAGTGAGGACTTAAAAAAACCGAGGTGGTTATTCTGAGTATAAAATATGTGCCCAGGACATAAAACTCAAACAATGTAGGTTTGTATTATGCAGAAACTGGGAAGTCTACATAATGACCCCTTCCTTTGAAGATACGCCTCTTGTTCTATGTTCTATCATACAAGTTCTCCAAAATTTCTAAATAATTATTTCATGAAGATAGAATACTATTTTGTAATTTACTTTTCTTCACGTAGTAATTTCTTGAAGCTTTGTCATAATTCATTTTTGGTTACACAGTATTTTACTGTATGGCTTAAATCACAATATAGTTAACCAGTTCCTTTTTTGAGTTGGAGTCTCACTCTATCACCCAGGCTGGAGTTCAGTGGCAAGCTCATGGCCACTGCAGCCTCGACCTGCTGGTCTAAGGCGATCCTTCCACCTCAGCCTTCCATGTAACTGGAACTACAGGCATGCACCACCATGCCCGGCTAATTTTTTTTTTTTTTTTTTAGTCAGAGTCTCACTCTGTCGCCCAGGCTGGAGTGCAATGACATGCTCACAGCCACCACACCCTCGACCCCCCGGGCTCAGGCAATCCTTCTGCCTCAGTCTTCCAAATAGCTGGAACTACAGGTGAACGTTACCACACCAGGCATATTTTTTGATTTATTGTAGAGACGAGGTCTTGCCAAGTTGCCCAAGCTGTTCTTGAATCCGTGGGCCCAGGCAATCCTCTTGCCCCAGCCTCCCAAAGTGCTAGGATTACAGGCTTGAGCCACCGTGCCTGGTGATTTTTTTTTTTTAATTGTAGAGACGAGGTCTCACCAAGTTGCCCCAGCTGGTCTCAAACCCCTGGGCTCAGGGATCATCTTGCTTCTGTTTCCCAAAGTGTTGGGATTATAAGCATGAGCGATCACTCCCAGCTCCAGTCCCTTGCTGAAAGACATTTAGGATGATTTCAATATGTTGCTATTATAAACAATGATGCAGAGAATATCCTTATATATTTTTGCCTTTGGGTTAATTACTCTATAGAACATACACATTCCTAGAAGTGAAATTATGAGCCAAAGGATAAACACATTTTATATGTTGTTAGAAATGGCCTAATTGGCTTTTAAAAGTGTTGTGCCTATTTGTAGCTTGTTGGTGATGATCTCAAGTCTGCGATGGTGGTGGTGGAGTATGTTTGGGAGAATAGGGGGTAGGTGGGTGTGGGGGGATGGATACAGGCAGGGCTTCTCTCCTGGTTGTGCTGATCCCTACTTGCTGTGGCAAACTCCATGTGCCCGGGGTTCCTCCTGTAAGATAGCTAAAGGGTACATGCTAGGGTGATGTTCCCCGGAGGAAGCTCAGCTCTGTCATTTCTCCGCCAGGGGAGCTGACCACACTCACAGCCCTAGACCGCGAGAGGAAGGACGTGTACAGCCTTGTGGCCAAGGCAACGGATGGAGGTGGCCGATCGTGCCAGGCAGATGTGACCCTGCACGTGGAGGATGTGAATGACAATGCCCCGCGATTCTTCCCCAGCCATTGCGCAGTGGCTGTCTTCGACAACACCACAGTGAAGACCCCCGTGGCTGTGGTGTTTGCCCGGGATCCTGACCAAGGTAAGTCTGAGAAAGACTGGAGGCTACTGCCATAATCTCCTGGGTCACCTTGGGTGAGGATTTGGCTTTTGCTGTGTCTCTCTGGGACTGGTAAGGGCTGTGCCTCGTTGTTGACTATGGACATGTAAAAGTACAAAATGTTTGTCTCTAAATCACATACCTAAGTGCTATGTGACAAATGATTTTAGCAATGTTTTGAGGCAGGACATAAGCCATCTCAGCCTCCTTGCTTGTCCCCTGCCACTTAGACTGGAGGGCCTTTCGATACTGCCATTTAACATCAAGGGCATTTTGAATACAAACACCCCTTAGTTAGAAATATACCAGTCAGAATTATTCAACTCTGACTAACTTGTAACAAAAAAAGGAATTTTCAGCACAAACCCCATCAAATCTGTTAAATTCCTTAATCAATTTTCTGGGCTGTAAAGTTGAACCTTTTTCAGTATTTTATTTTAATCTTGATGACATTATTGTCATTGGGGTTAATTCTTTTCCTTTTAACATTTACAAAGCAACTTGGATTGATCCAAGAGTATTTGTTCCACATGACACCAATTATAGCTTCTGCCACCATGAAATGTCCTGTGGAGATATCTCTATATATACACACACCCATATATATATGTTATATATAATCTAATTTTCATGAGTCAAATTATATAATTCAAACAGAGTAAAAAATGCCTTCAGGGTCAAAGTAACCAACTCCACATAGGAAATGATGATGATGGAAGAGGGATCACAACACTCTGCTTTGACACCAGCAAAGTTAAAACTTCCTAGAGGAAGTGAGTTTTAGATGAGCATTGAAGGAGGTGAGAGATTCTGGGGTGCAGGGTTCTGGAGGGAAGCTGGACCTGGGAAATGCGTGTGTGTTTGTGTATGTGTGTGTTGCGGGTAGCACTTGCAACTAGGCAGACTTGTTCAAGATGCAGAGCTGGGTTGGCTAGGACGGATCCAGATACGATGGAGCTGGGGCGACCCACAGGCCATTTCCTCTGGCCCTCCATGGAATGGCTACAAGGCCCTGTAAATGCTCAATTAGCTATTGCTTGCACACCTCCAAGGACAGGAAGCTCCCTACTACCCAGGCAGCCCCTTTCTTCCATGCTTCCTCAGAACATCATTTTGAATGTTATGTTGGGGTTAGGGTCCAATGTCAGCTCATAAATGAAAAGTGTGCAAGGTAAAACCACCTGTAGCAAGCTCCTTGGTTGAGGTAGCCAGTTCAAAGGCTACACCTGTCGGTCTTGGTCCTGCCCTCTGCAGTTACACAGGCCTCCTAGACCCTTGCCCATGACAGCCCTTCAGACACTAGGAGACAGTGACTACCTGCTCCAGCCTCAGCTTCCCTTTCTGAGAGGAAGAGCCCACATCGTTCCAATCCCACCTTTCTTGTAGGACACACCCTCTGGTCTTGTACCAGTTTTCCATTAATTCTTCAAAAATGGTTATTCTAACTCAAATATTCCACCTAAATAATCCATGTGTGGCCTGACCAGCATCTTCCTTTCTCTAGAAAAATGCATATGAGGAAGTTACGTGATAAGTGCTTTGAACAAATATAAATTCAGCTCTTGTCATAGGCAGTTCCTGCCACATTCCACTGAAGGGTGTGTGTCCCGCGAGTGTGTGAGACGTGTTCATCTCACTGGGTGAGGATCTCACAACTGAGCATTGAATGTTGGTGTTTTTCATGTACTATGGCCCCTCTCCAAGCCAGCTGCTTCATCTTGTCCTGAACCAAAGAAAATAACAGAATCAGAGACAAAGCTGGAGAAACACCGTGTGTCTTGATTTACTAAGACCTTCTGAGGGTGTGTTTGTTTTCTTAACTTTTTGATATAACAGACTCATGGGAAGTTGCAAAAAGACCAGGAGAGTGCTCCCTTCACCAGGCTGCCCCAGGGGCAGCATCTTACCTAGCCATATTATGTCAAAACCAAAAAATTGACATTGGGACATTGCTGGTAAGGGACCACAAGTCCTATTCTGATGTCACCAGCTTTTATATGCACTAATTTGTGTGTGTTCCATGCAATATTATCCTGTTTAGATTCCTGTAATCAATACTACAATCAAGTGATAGAACTGGCTACCTCAACCAAGGAACTTGCTATGGGTGGTTTTATCTTGCACACTTTTCATTTATGAGCTGACATTGGACCCTAGCTTCCACATAACATTCTCAGATCATTTGATAGGTTCTGCGGACCAAGCCACCACCCTCCCCACAAGAACCTTTTAATGAGGCCTTGCACGCCCCCAGTCGAGGTCCCTGCTGGAGAGATCCTCACTCAAATGTACCCCGAACACGTTCGCCTTCCCGGGGAGCCCCTCCCTGTCCCCTCGCGGTCGCAGGTTTTGCAGGCTGGGCCGGAGGAGGCGCCCCCAGCATGAGCCTCTCCCTTGGTCTCCCGCAGGTGCCAATGCCCAGGTGGTTTACTCCCTGACGGACTCAGCGGAAGGCCACTTTTCCATCGACGCCACCACGGGCGTGATCCGCCTGGAGAAGCCGCTGCGAGCCGGGCCCCAGGCGGCGCTGGAGCTCACGGTGCGCGCCTCGGACCTGGGCACCCCGATGCCACTGTCCACGCTGGGCACCGTCACGGTGTCGGTGGTGGGCCTGGAGGACTACCTGCCGGTGTTCCTGAGCGCCGAGCACAGCGTGCAGGTGCCCGAGGACGCCCCGCGCGGGACGGAGGTGCTGCGGCTGGCCCAGCTGGCGCGCTCGGGGGCCGAGTGGGCCGGCTGCCGCGTGGTCGGCGGGAACGAGCAGGGGCGCTTCCGCCTGGACGCGCGCGCAGGTGAGCCGGCCCCGCCCACACGCCTCCGCGCCGGCGCACTGGGGCGTTGGGGGGCGTTTCTCCTCCTCTGCAGTCGGGTCTCCGCTCTTTGCTTTTCCGGTGCCGTCTTCCGCCCGGAGCCACTCAGCTCCACGCGTTCCCACCCGGGACTCTGTGCCCAGGCCCTCAGCGATCCCTTCTCCGCCCGCCGTTTGCAGCCCCTGGTCCCAGCTCAGGGCCAGCCCCGGGAGGCGAGGCCGCCCCGCGCCCTGGCTGCGGAGGCACCAGGCTCTTGCTGGAAACCGGAGCTCGCTCAGCCAGGACGAGGCTGCCAGCTTGTCTCCTGGAGACCCTCCCTCACCCTTTCCAAACCTCCTAGCACCCCTGAAGTCTCCCTGACGCTCGTGAGGCGAGAAGTAACTAGGAAACCTTCTCTCTTCTTTCCTCCCGGGCAAGTCAGGCTCAGCAACTCACAGAAGGGCTTCAGGCTGCCCAGATCAGCCCCTGTCCCCTGCGGGTCCCCAGGGACGGTGCTCTCTACCTCCTCAAACACCGCCTGATCATTGATCAGTACTTTTAATACGTTTTTCTTGTGGGGCTCTTAAACATATTGAAAAACAGAATAGGCCCGGCATGGTGGCTCACGCCTGTAATCCCAGCACTTTGGGAGGCTGAGGCTAGAGGACTACCTGAGCCCAGGGTTGGAGACCAGATAGGGCAACTTGACAAGACCTCGTCTCTACAATAAACAAAAAAATTAGCCGGGCATGGTGGCACGTGCCTGTAGAGTCCGTGAGCATGCCATTGTACTCCAGCCTGGGCAACAGTGAGACTCCAACTCAAAAAGAGAAAAAAGAGAATCAGAATAATACAGCGGACCCCTATGTCACCACAGTAATTATCCACAGAGACCGGTCAGACTTCCGCTTCCCCTCAGCCCCACACCCACCCACTCCTGAATTATTTTGAAGCAAATCCCAGACTTGATTTCATTTGTAAAGACTTTGGTGTGTATCTCTAAACGATGAGAACTCCATTTATAAAAGGTAAGATATCACACCTAAAGATAACAATCCCTGGATATGATCTCATACCCAGACTGTCCATTTTTCAAATTATTTTACAAATATCTTTTTGAAGTTGGCTTGGAGCATCCCCAGTACATCTATATATTGCATTTTGTTGATATGCAATATCTTAAGTCTCTTTCAATCGCTAACATTTTCCACTTCCTCTTTATCCCCTGCCCCCTGCCATTTATTGAAGGAAACATGAGTCCTGCGACTGGTAGAACTGGCCATATTTTGAATTGACTGGCTCTGTCTGTGTGATGTCATCAAGCATATCCCTCCCGTCCTTTTATGTCCTATGAATGATGCTTGGATGGAAGGCCTTGATTGGCTTCAGTCAACAAGGCTTCTAGACAATGCTGTGCTGATTGTATCCTGTTGGAACACATGTGGGCTGTCTCTCTCTTTTTAAATATAATTTAAAATTTATTATAAGATAGAGATGAGATCTCGCCATATTGCTCAGGCTGGTCTCAAACTCCTGAGCTCAGGCAGTCCTCTCACATCAGCCTCCCAAAGTGCTGGGATTACAGGCGTGAGCCACTGCACCCAGCCTCATTGGATCTGTTCTCTGATGTTAACCTTGACCATGAGTTCAGGTGTTATATAAATCTGTGATCAATGTCTTCATCAGCCTTTCTCCTAATGGTTTTAGCAGCCATTGCGCATTATTTCCTAGATATACTATTTCATTAGGGCTGCAAAATGGTAAATTTCTAATCCTACCATTTCTCATTCACTTTATTTTTATTTTTATTTTTTGAGTCAGAATCTCACTCTGTCGCCCAGGCTGGAATGCAGTGGCACACTTATGGCCACCGCAGCTTTAACCTGCTGGACTCAGGCTACCCTTCCACGTCAGCCTTCCAAGTAGCTGGAACCACAGGCACATGCCACCATGTCTGGCTAATTTTTTGATTTATTATAGAGACAAGGTCTTGCCATGTTACCCAGGCTGGTCTCAAACCCATGGGTTCAGGCAATCCTCTCGCCTCCGCCTCCCAGAGTTTTGGGATTACAGGTGTGAGCCACCACGCCCAGCCTCATTCCTCATTCGCTTTCTAACTGAATTATTTTATAAAGAAGAGTTGCCATTGGCAAGTGATGCTGTTGAAAGAAAAATAAAATAAAATAAAATAAAAGGAAGTCTCCACAATGAACTATGCGGTTATCCAAGAGAGACAGGACAAATCCTTATTCTTTTCCTTTTTCCCCCTAGTTTTCAGAATAATAAATGTATGCCCTCATGATTTATTGAACAACTGTGGGTATCATGAAACTCTCCTTATGATCTAAGCTCTGTCATGATTTATTGAGCAACTGTGGGTATCGTGAAACTCTCCTTATGATCTAAGGTCTGTCATGTACAAACTGAGTAAGGATAGCCAAGTCACACACCTGTGCAGTCCTTACCTAGAACATGGGAATCACAATGGTTTCCACTCTGCAGTTATTTTAGATCTAAATGAGACAAATCTAGCATCACAGACTTAAATGACATTTAAATCAAACATTACAGAAATGAATGAGGGAAATACTGCTATTGGGAATGTTAATTAAGAAAAATGGAAGGCTGGGTGTGGTGGTTCATGCCTGGAATCCCAGCATTCTGAGAGGCTGAGGCAGGAGGATCACTTGAGGCCAGAAGTTCACGACCAACCCGGGCAACATAGTGAGAACCCCCATCTCTACAAAAAATAAATAAATTTGCTGGGCGTGGTGGCAGAGCCTGTAGTCCCAGCTACTCGGGAAACTGAGGCAAGAGGATCACTGGAGCCCAGGGACTCGAGGCTACAGTGAGCTATGATCATACCACTGCATTCCAGCCTGGATGACAGAGGGAGGCACTGTCTCTAAAAAGAAAAAAGAAAAGAAAGAAAATGAGAGGAGATGGAGGAGGAAGGGGGAAGAGAACAACAGAGAAGGAGGGATGGAGGGGAAAGTGACAGAGGAGACTCACTTCTGCTGCCCATTGAGCTGCCCCTTTTGTGACTGGGCTCAGACCTACAGTCCTCTGCCTCTGGCTGCAGTGGTCTCAGCGCTCCCATCACCTCTTGTTCCTCAGGGATTCTGTATGTCAACAGCAGCCTGGACTTCGAGACAGGCCCCAAGTACTTTCTGTCCATCGAGTGCAGCCGGAAGAGCTCTTCCTCCCTCAGTGACGTGACCACAATCGTGGTCAACATCACGGATGTCAACGAACACCAGCCATGCTTCCCCCAGGACCCATACAGCACGAGGGTTCCAGAGAATGCCGTCGTGGGCGACGTCATCCTCACAGTAAGGGGTGGCAATCTTGCTCCTTGTGGGGCAGAGACCTGGGGTGGGCTCTGATCTCACCTCCCACCCCCAGCCATCCATGAGCATGGATTCGTTTATTAAATGACTACACCATAGCCTGAACTCTGATCTGAGGTCCTTGGCCAAACTGTCCCTCATGAGAGAATGTCTCAGCCATTTGGGAAGATCAGAGACAGATAGAACGGGGCATAGGGTAGGCGAGCTCTGATGGAAGAGGAAGGAGAGGACATAGACCCCACAGGACTGTCAGAAGCCCCAAGGCCTGGAAGGGCCTGGCCCCAGGGAGTGACATGGGGTGACAGTGTGGGGGAACAGGGACTGAGGGTCACCTCCTGCATTTAAATATGCAATTGCTCCCTCCTTCAGTGACCAAACTCCCAAACCCATACCACGTCTCTAGGGCCCTCTCCATCCTGTCTTCCTGGCTTCTCTCCTTCCCCACCAGACCTGCTCCCAGCTCCACCACACAGGAAGACGTGCATTTCCCCAGATGTCTCCTGCACATCCATGGCTCTGGGCTCTCACTACTTCCTTTGCCTAGAATGCCGCTCCAGCCTCGAATCCCTCCTTGTCCTTCAGGTTTCATGAAGCCCTCTTTCACTGCCCTAGTGTAACGTGACACATGTTCTCTGCTCTCATGAGTATGATCACGCTTTACCCCAAATTAGAATTACCTATAAAATTAAGCATTAAACTTTCTGCAGGTACATTCCTCACCTCCTAGGATAAGCCCTAGCACTCTGTCAGCATGAGTGAATGAATGAATGAATGAATCATGGCTCACTGTAGTCCACACTAGGATGTAAATGAAGAGATTCCCTTGGCAGGAATGACTGGTCCAGGGACTGACTGCCCAATGCAGTCACTGGGACAGGGACACATCTGTCCCCCCACAATCCCAGGGGCCAAGATTCCTTTCCAGTCCCTCTTGTGTCTCCATTGGCTGTCTCCCTTCCCTATTGCAGGTGTCAGCGACTGATGACGATGGACCCCTAAACAGTGCCATCACCTACAGCCTGATAGGAGGGAACCAACTGGGGCATTTCACCGTCCACCCCAAGAAGGGGCAGCTGCAGGTGGCCAAGGCCCTGGATTGGGAACAGGTGAGTCCTGTGGGAGAGGCCCACCCTGAGCTCATCAGAGCAGACACAGGCCTGCTGTGTGTCCCAAGGATGAATTGCAGTCCGCACCCCATCCTGACGCTTCCCAGACCTGCCCGGGGTGTGTGAGGGCCTCTGTGGACTATGAGGCCAGAGACAGGAGAGGGACCGGGTAACCTTAACCTTCCCTAGAGGAGCTTAGGCAGCTTCTCACAGTTGACCAAGGGTCATCAGATTATTACAGGAACAGGCTGGGCGCGGTGGCTCAAGTCTTTAATTCCAGCACTTTGGGAGGCTGAGACAAGAGGATTGCCTGAACCCAGGGGTTCAAGACCAGCCTGGGCAACTTGGCGAGATCTTATCTCTACAATAAAAAAAAAAAATTAGCCGGGCATGGTAGCTTGGACCCATAGTTCCAGCTACTTGGAAGGCTGAGGCGGAAGGATCGCCGGAGCCCAGCAGGTCGAGGCTGCGGTGGCCGGGAGCGGCCACTGCACTCCAGCCTGGGT
>CAUYQG010052585.1:0-18482 GCA_963574415.1 Tarsius wallacei
TTTCAAGTAGCTGGACTACAGGCACATGCTACCATGCCCAGTTTTTATTTATTTATTTTTTTGTAGAGATGAGGTCTCACCAAGTTGCCCAGGCTGGTCTTGAACCTGTGGGCTCAGGCCTCCTCTCACCTCGGCCTCCCAAAGTGCTAGGATTATAGGTATGAGCCACCGCACCTAGACGATGACTTTTTTTTTTTTCAAGAGAAAGAAGTATTTGGGAAATGTTATAAAAAGTTGACTGTCAGTTGGCTGTAGTCAAGATAGCTGAACACCAAGATAAATTAGTAGGTAGCACTAATGAGAGACAGAACAACACAGCTACGAGCGCTCCAGCTAGACACACCTGGGCTAAATCCCAGCTCTTGTCACTTTCTAGCTTAAGTCACTGTGACCTGCAGGATAGTGGTGAAGATAGCAGTACTATCTTGTAAAGATGAAACAAGAACACAGAAACGTGCTGAGAACAACGCCGACCAGAGACGACAGGCATGCTCAGGGAGTCAGTCCCATGACTGCCTACTTAGCAGAACATAGACTTCACTCCATCAGTGCTGCCATATTGATGCTCTTTGAGTGAAAGGAAAAAACCACACAAATCCAGGGTGCCACTGCTGACAGCAAAGCCAAGCACGTTAAGCTGTGGACTGCCATCCAGCTCTCAGGTGGCGACAGCCAGCTTGCAGCCCTCATGATGTCCAGCTTCTATGGTGCACACATACCCAGTGCTAAGCTGCCAATGATGCCAAACTGCCTCACAAATTCCTAAATGTCCAGCGGTCTCGGGAGCACCAGACCAGCATGCCACTCACTTAATAAAAATCTACCGGGCACCCGTCATGAGCTCAATAATGAACTTGCCCTGCTGAGAAAGTAATGGGCATGTGTACGCACTACAGACTGCACTTGGATAAATTTCTACGCTGGCGGGTCAGTACCGCATTCAGGAAAAACTGGTTTCTCTCATTAAATTTCAACTTTGGCAAACAGTCATTTACAGTATTGCCTTTTTTCTCAAACCTATTATCTGTTTGCATTTCCTTATTCTTGACCATCTCCTATGAAAGATTTGCGGTGGTAAAGTAAAATTACACACCACTGAATACCCCAACAAAAAGAAGAAGCCATTGTTAGGATTTCTTTCATGTTTATGTCTATTACCTAAAAATAGTCTAAAATTATTTACTTATTTATAGTTTTTGTGTTGGGGGTCTCACTCTGTCATCCAGGTTGGAGTATAGTGGCATGCTCATGGCTACCACAGCCTCAACCTGCTGGACTCAGGTGATCCTTCCACCTCGTCCCTCGAAGTAGCTAGGAATACAGATGTGCAACATCTTGCCCAGCTAATTTTTTTATTTACTATAGAGATGAGGTCTCGCCACGTTGCCCAAGCATGGCTGGTCTCAAACCCCGGGGTCAGGCAATCCTCTCAGCTTGGCCTCCCAAAGTGCTGGGATTACAGGCATGAGTCACCATACCCGACAAAAATAGCTCTAAATTAAAAAACACCACCACCACCACATTGGACTCTTAATAACATGTTCATGGAAAAACTTTCGAACAGTACAGAAGGGTATAAAATGAGAAAAGGTCCCAATCACCCTGTCCTTCAGTTCTACTTCCTGATAGCAGTGGACTGCCAAGCTGCCTGTTTTTGCAAAAACATTTTTATGAGAACACAGTCACATTCATTTAACGGGAGACCATAAGTAGTTTCACACTACATCAGCAGAGTTAAGTAGCTACAACAGATACCACAAGACCTGCAAAACAGAAAATATTTACTACATGGTCATTTAGAGAAAAAATTTACAGATTCCTGCCCTGGAGTAATGCTTCTCAAACTGTCCTGTGCATACAAATGACCAGATCTTGTTAAAATGCAGACTGTCTAAAGTCAGGGTGCACTGGTAGCAAGCCCCAGTGATGCTTATAGACCCGTCTGGGGCCACTCAGAGTAGCAACGTCCTGGAAGTAATAAATGTGAAGTTTTGAAATGTGATATTTTTAATAAGGGGAAACCTCCTAACAGATTCTTTTCCATGGCAATCCTTGAGTACCGTCAAAGTGACAATTCTCAGTGGTTTTACATGTGTTATCTTGTGATTCTCTCATTAAGTCTTTGCATAGATACATGGCTTTCCCCACCTGCCATACAAGAAACTGAGGCACAAATTTTCTTAGATTTACAAAGCTAGTATGTAGCAGATGTGGGATGTAAATCCAGGCTCCAAGAGAAACTGAGTAACTGCACAGAGCAACCAGGGAATTATATGCATATACATATATACAGGGGTGCCAAAAAATGCAAGCACATTTTAAGGGCCGTTATCTATGTATTACTTTTCAGAGCTGAACTGAATTACGGTAGCAATGTGTAGTATGACACTTGCTCAATGTGCTTTTGCCATTTTCTTAGACTATCCTGCCTGTCGCATGGTGACGCTAGCATTCATTTGATTAACACCATCTTTTGAGCGAGTGTCATACTCAAAATGTGTATACATATTTTTGGCACCCCCTGTATTTATTGCTGAACAGTTTTTCATATTTTGCCATATTTGATTTACCAGTCTTCTTTTTTGCTGAAAAGTTTCAAAGTAAATTGTAAACATTATGCATTACAACTATGTCACCAAAAACGATACCCCCCAAAGCTATTAAGATAAAGTAAAACAAAAAACATTATGTATCATCCTCAAATACTTCTGTGTGCATCTCTATCCAAATAAGGCTTTTTCTTATATAATCCCAATACCTTCATGGCACCCCAGCAATAACTCCTTAGCATCATTTAATACCCTGTTCCCATTAAAAACTGCCCTTCCTCCCAGCTTTTAAAGTGGTTTTATTCACATTGGGAGTTGTTTTACCCAAGTTGGTGTCCCAAAAAAGTCCACATGTTGTATTTGATTGTTTGTCTTTTAAGTCTCTTTAAATCTAGAGCAGTTCTCTTCCACCTTTTTTTTTTTCTTTTAAATTCTTGTCACTGACTTAAAGAGACTTATTGTCCTGTAGGGTGGTCCACAGTCTGAATTTGTCTGATGTCCTCTGCATTATTTCATTGTTTTTTCCTCTATCTTTTGTATTTCCTTTAATTCTAAAGGTTTTAATATATTGAGGGGGAGCAATGTTTTAGGTTTTGGTTCATATTGCAGCACATCAGTAGACAAATATATATTATATATATATATGGATTACCCAAGTTTAATGATGCCAAGATTAGTCAGTGAGTTCAGCTGGTGATAGCTAGATCCTTCCATGATCATGTGGTGGGTTTTCTCTTAGGACTAGAAATTATCTGCCAAAATAGCTAGTTCTTCATTCATTCTTTACCATTAACATCCATTGATGTTTGTAGTCTGAATAAATTATTACACTAAGAGTTACAAAATGATGATATTGTAGTTCTATCTTTCTTATGTATTGGCTGGAATTCTACAAAAAAAGTTTTCCCTCATTCACTAGCACTAACTGGCTACTCTGAAATGTAGTTCATATAATAAAGACAAATTAAAGACTTCAATCTTCCCTTTCTTGTAAATTTCCAGAGTAATAGCACATTGTTTTTAAGCATTGGTCATTGAAAATGCTTAAACAATTGTACCCGTACCCATCACTAAGAGAATGGCAAAATTCTTAATCCCTGGACCAGAATCCTATATGTCAAGAATAGACTTGTCACGGAGAGGATGTCTCTATGTAATAATAGACAAGAGGGCCATTTGTCTATTATTGCTACCCAGAGCAGCTTGTTTGTTCTGAAAATTTTGTAGGTAAAATTCTACTCCTTTCTCCTTACGCTCATAATTATTAAATTTTTCTTCTCTTCATTTTTCAATCATAAAATTTTAAAAATAGATTTATGCTACTCACGGTGTAAACAATACCAACATAGAAAGGAGAGATGCAGCAGCTAAGGTGTAATGGTGAGGGTGTGGGAATGAAGACTCCCGGAACCTTTACTGGGCCCCAAGGTGTTCACAGGTTAAAGAACGTTCTCTAAGCAGTGGGCCACATGTCATTCCACTGTTTTAGATATGTAGTTTACTTTAAAAGAGAGTTTAAATTAGAAGATTTCTTCAGCCATGAATGTAGTGCTAATGTTACATAATATCAAAATAGTCTTATTCCATTCTATTGGCATCTGTGGAGCAGCAAGGGTTGGGCATTTCCTTTTTTTTCTTTTTTCAGTTGGAGTCTCCCACTGTTGTCCATCGCCACTGCAGCTTCCACCTGCTGGACTTGGGTGATCCTTCTGTCTCAGCCTTCCAAGCTGGGACTACAGGCATGTGCCACCACACTCAGCTGATTTTTTGATGTATTGTAGAGATGAGGTCTTGCCAAGATGCTCAGGTTGGTCCCGAACCCCTGGGCTCAGGCAATCCTCTTGCCCCTGCCTCCCAAAGTGCTGGGATTACAGGCATGAGCCACCATGCCCGGCAGGGGCATTTTCTTTTATAATGTTCATTGTGTTTCAACTATATAGAAATGATTTGTCCCTTTCTGTGATTCTAAAAGTGGAGATTTCACAGGAAATTGTTGGCAAAGGGCTTTTGGGGTTCCAGGATATTTACCAGAAAGTTTTATCTGCCTCTGTGCACTTTGTTGACAATTGACTTATTCTTAGGTGAAAGGTGTGACCTCTTATGAAATCCTGCCTTGTCGCAGCATTGTTCACAATAGCAAGAACATGGAACCAATCGTGCTGCCCATCAAAAGAGGACTGAACAAAAACAATGTGGTCCATATACACAATGGAATATTACGCAGCCATAAAGAAGAACAAAATCATGAACTTTGCAGCAACCTGGATAGAATTAGAGTCTATAATACTGAGTAATCTTTCGCAGAAACAAAGAACTGAGTATCATATGTTCTCACTCATAAGTGGACCTTGAACAACTACCGTAATACTACTAAGGATTGACAGTAGTGGGATTGACAGTAGTTGAAATCGGCCTGAGGAAGGGGGAGCACACCTCATCAACAAGGGTATCTGCATAATGAATATTTGTATACCTAACCCTGAATTGTACCCCACACTTTTAAAATAAAAAAAAGATATCCTGCCTTGTATCAAATTTATTTAAAACTAAATTTCTTACCAGTAGGAGTGAAGCAAACTTCAAGCATGTCTAGTTGCAAGGAGTATTATTTGCACTAGACATGCTGGCTCAAATTATTGTGTGACCAGCTATTCCCTGCCTTCCATATCATGTTCTAACAAGCTCAGGGAAGAGTGTCTTGTGGCCTCTTCTGAGTGTAGGGATATGAACAGGAAGTAAATCTCTTCCTTGGGAGTTGCAAATAAAGCTTGTGTGTTCTTTCTGGAAAGACATTCCTTTCCCCTTGGAGTAGTCATAGTAGAAGTTGTGGTCTGTGGAATCAGCACATTAATTCTACCTTTTTTTTTTTAAAGCAGAAGAGAAAAAAAGGTCTAAGTAATCTTAGAGAATTTTAAGTGCATTTAAAAGTTGTAATCTCCATGGCAACATGGAGGAAAACAGCATTTTGTTGTATTAATGTAGTATATATTCCGGTGTAACATGATTCCCAGCTGGAGCCTAAGCCACGGCCATGAACAGGAATCAGAAATGTCCAGGCATTCTCAGTGTTCCACTGTCACCTCCCCTGGGGACTCTGCCACTGCTGGATTCCTCCAGAGGCAGAGCCACGCAACACAGAGGTTAGTTACATTCTGGGCCAATGAGTCAGAGTGCCTGCATTTGTGACTTTACCACCTAAGGACTGTGTGACCTTAGACAATTTAGTTAACTTTTCTCTACAGCAGATTCTTCATCTCTACAGAAAAGATCATGACAACTCTTCATTACTGTGACGTTCAAATAAGACAATAGATACAAAGTACTTAGAACGGTGCCCAATACTTAGTATGCACTAAATCACGGTAGAGGAAACTATGACAATCACGATGGCTGCTCCAGGAGACTCCAGGAGACGGGGAGAGGAAAAAAAGAAAGAACACATTTGGGAGCCATTGTGATAACCAGGTGATGGATGACGGCAGTTGGATCAGAGTGAATAAGATAAAGCATACCTTTAAGATGGAAAATAAACGACGCCATGAGAGAAAAGTCAACATGTTTTTGATTCCTACCATGGGCCAGGCTATATGCTAAGCATTTTACATGTATTTTTAAAAAATGTAATCCTTACCACAATCCTGGCTGGCTGTGTTAGCTGTGTCTGTAACTCCAGCACTTTGGGAAGCCAAGGCAGGAGGATCGCTTTAGGTCAAGAGTTCAAGACCAGCCTAGGCAACAAAGCAAGACTTTGTCTCTACATAAAACAAAAATAAAATAATTAGCCAGGAGTAGTGGCATGCACCTGTAATCCCAGCTAACTGGGAAGCTGAGGCAGGAAAATCACCTGAGCCCAGGAGTTTGAAGCTGCAGTGAGCTATGATCCCACCACTGTACTCCAGCCTGAACAGAGCAAGGCCCTATCCCCAATCTCCCAACCCCATAAAGTAGGTACATTATTTTCTATGTTTCATAAATGAAGATCAAGTACTAAGTCACTTGCTCAAGGCATATAAAGGAACTGCCAAAATTCAGACCCAGGCTATATGGTGCCAGAGCTCTCTCGTTTCCCTTCTTGTTCTCCTCAAGTCCTTAACAAAATCATGTACAAATGTTCTCATTTAAGTGGTCTCAACTGTGCCTTGGAGAACTCGTGAGCAGGTGGGTTGGTGAAGCAATAACTGTGAGAGCTCTCCCAAAAGTGGGTGACCACAGGGGCCAGGAATTAGGGTGACGGGCTCTGGCTTCGGTCTAAGAGGGATTTCTCTCCATCCTCCATCCTCATCCACACTGGGTCTGGGCTTGATTTAACTAGGAAGCCTCTTGGTTCCCTGACACATGTACACAGGGAATTAGAAGACAAAATAGTTGCTGTAATCGAAGCTTGTGCCAATAGCTAATCCACGAATTTTTTTCTGTCAGAGAGATCATAGAACTATGCAAAGGACATGATTATAAGAGGACACAGGGTGAAACAGGCTCCACGTGTCTATTTTTCTGTAATAGTGTGGACATTGCTTAATGAAGTCTTATTCAAAGAGACTGATTCTGTGGCCCCCTTTGGAATCAAAGAGGCTCATGGTTTATTCAACCTCTTTTGATCTGACAGCAGATCCTGCACCCATGGCTCTTCAGAGAGGCTAGAACTGGCTCCTCGCTCAGGGAAATTGGTGATATATGGATACATTTGACCTCAGAGGTAGAACACACACGCTGACTCTTTCTGCTGATGGTCACCTACAGTTGCCTTGCAGCTGGTTGGTAAGAAGCTGTTTGGAAAGGTTCAGCTGGTTGGGCCCTTTGTCTCCAGCTCCTGAGTCCAGTGACATAAAATGGCACTCTGTGTAATTCTCTAGGCTTTATCTAGTGGTGGATGAAAGGGTGATTTTGACATACACCAAACCTCTAAGCTGTGCCTGAGCCTGGTTTGTTGCCTAATTTTTCTAGTGTCACTTTCACTGCAGGTGGGTAGGTAACCCGCGTGCTTCCAGAGTAAGAGCACTCTCAGCAACTCCTTAATTGTTTTTGTTGTTTAAAATTTCCCTGAACAGTTAAACTTCCAATGGTGTTTTCAGAATGGGAGTTCACCACCAATTTCATGAACACCCACGAGCCCTGTGCTAGGTTTTTTACAGAGTGTGTTTTATTTAATTCTCACAACAGTTCTGCTCAGGTAGGTATTACTGTTATTCCTGTTTTATGGATGATGAAATTCACATTCAAGTAAATTACATAATTTGCTCAAGATCAGCGGTGACCTTGGTAAGTGGGAAAAGTCATCAGGTCTTCTAAGTTACACCGCTGATTTTATAATACAAAAAGCAAGGCCTTCTCCAGCAAACTGGTACTGTCATTTGAGTGTGGTGTCAAATTAGACAGGAGAAAGACCTTCTCCCTTCACTGATTAAGGCGCACAGAAAGTCTGCTCTCCTAAATTCCTGCTGTTGATACCTTGTAGGAGAGAGGGTGGACAGGACAGAATGGGAGAGGAAAGAGGAAGAAAGGCATTTGTTTCGGAAGGGAAGGAATTCAGAAGTTTTCTGAGTGGTGAGTGACAGGCACATCTTTGATCCAATATGGGAGACTTAAGCGGAAGCCAAACCGTGAACACCTTGCTTTTTACATCTCATTTCTCATTCACAAAATTAAGTAATTACATCCTGGGGGAGAAGAATCTGCAGCATTGGATACACAGTATGCAGTTGATGTCACTACAGGTAGCAGATTGAGTTTAACAAACCATATGGGTTGTAATTGTCTAAGTATGATTAATTCATAATGTTTGTTCATTTTATGCCTTATATTATGATTTGTTATTATTTCATTTAATTACAGTGTAAGTCCTTTTTCTAGGCATTATTAAGAACCCTCAGGGATTTTAATATTCTCCAAATAATAACAAATGACACGCCTATGTTTCTGGACTTTATCTGGGGCTTGTTTCTATTGGCGGAAGTTCCAAGAAAGAGGGACATGAACTTGGAGCAGATGGTGCTTCTGTCCATTGCAGAACTCTGCTCGTCGCCTGAGGAAAACTTTACACCGAAGGTGGAAATAATGGCTTTCTGCTCAGTTTGGTGTAAATTCTAAATGGGGTGATTGAAGGCTGTAATGATCAGTGTTGTTGGACGCCTCTGGGCTTCAACATCTGGTGAATGCCTTTCCTGGCTGACAGCCGTTAGCCTTGGCATCGAGAGTGTGCTGCCCAGATCCTTTGTTTAAGTAGGCTGGGATGATGCTGGAAGCAAGTATCACTAGGCTATGTATCAAAAAAAAAAAAAGAAAAAAAAGAACAACTTTATTTTCAGGGTTAACTTTACTGTTGTACATTTAGTAAAAAGAGCCTTTTGCATATTGTTATGGTAATGATGCAGCCTCTTATTCTCAAAACCCAAGATTTTTATTACATTTTTAGCTCAATAATTTAAATTAATATTTTAAGCCCTGTTTAGCTTCTGTCAGAGACTTATTCAAATTACTAACAGGCACAAGAAAATTTTAGGAAAATTGGCTTATGTTCTTAGATCAGGTATAAGCTGAATCAGTAAAGCTGATACAATAAAAAAGGGAACAGTTTGCGTTCTGGAGATAACAGATTGAAGTATGGCACTTCGCATTGGAATAAGTAGTTTGCGATGTCAAAGTATTGGAATTTAAGAAATAATTATATAGGCAAGATGTTTGGAGTAAATATTTCCATCACTAAGATTATCACTTGAAGTTTTTAACTTTTTGAAATGTTTTTTTCTCATTTTTATTCTTATTATTAATTTAGTAATTAAAAAGTCAATTTTTAATTGCTTTACCCAGATTTATTTATTTTTCACATTTTAAAAGCATTGCTATTGGATTTAGGGACCATGAAGTTTTAGGTCTCCCCACTTTTATTTTTGGTAGACACAGAGGCTATTTCAATAAGAATCAGAGAGAGAGAGAGAGAGGGAAAGAGAGAGAGAGAGAGAGAGAGAGAGAGAGAGCGCACAGGCTTGGGTCTATCCAAGGTTAATATGCCATTTCAAGAACTAAGGCTATTGTCAGAGTTATAGTCGAAAAAGATCCAGCCTACAACTGTATATGTACCATATGAAAATAAAATGAGGACTTTTGAAGTGAAGGAAGGGGGAAAGAGAATGTCTTATCTGGGAACTTTTCAGAGAGAAGGCCTACTTTTCTGAGCTAACCAGTAGAGCCTCCTGGGAGAACAGAAGTAAAAAGAAGTAATACCTGGAAATGTTTCCCCTTTGCTAACTTAGAAAACAAAAACACTCAGTCCTTCGACCCTAGTGTCCCTGGCATGTCTACTACTAGAAATTCTCCTACTCTGTCAAAATGCCAAGCCTTATCATCAAGGTAGATTCCCCAAGGTGGTTGCTGACCCAGTGCTGGGACCCACTAGATGATGATGGTGATGTCCAGGAGGATGATGGTGATGTTGAGGAGGGTAGTCTTCATTGAAATAGACAATTATTTTTAAAAGGCCCACTCCGTATTTTTGATGCCCTAATAAGTATGGATATACATTTTAGGAACTCCACCAGAAAGAGTGATATTTCAAATCAGCCACCTCCAGAATGTAACTTTGATAATTTCCAGAGTTGATATCTGGGTGAATAATGAGTCTAGTTATATGAGTGTGTTAAAAGCCAGAATCAAA
Organism: Tarsius wallacei; assembly: GCA_963574415.1. NCBI lineage: Eukaryota > Metazoa > Chordata > Mammalia > Primates > Tarsiidae > Tarsius > Tarsius wallacei. Next base: position 10,201 of record CAUYQG010052585.1, read on the forward strand.
GAAAAATGAGTCTGGGCACGGTGGCTCAACCTGTAATCCTAGCACTTTGGGAGGCTGAGGCGAGAGGATTGCCTGAGCCCACGGGTTTGAGACCAGCCTGGGCAACTTGGTGAGACCTCATCTCTACAATAAATCACAAAAACCAGTCAGATGTGGTGGCGTGCATCTGTAGTTCCAGCTACTTGGAAGCTGAAGGCGGAAGGATCACCTAAGTCCAGCAGGTGGAGGCTGCGGTGGCCATGAGCATGCCGCTGCACTCCAGCATGGGCAATAAGAGTGAGACTCCAACTCAAAAAAAAAAGAAAAGAAAAAAAAAAGAAAACTTCCACTCTAGGTGAATAAGAGCAATTGGCTTTTGATAAGCATCTTTCGTGCCTCATTGCACTTAATCCTTACAACAACTCAGTGAGGGAGTGCTAATTTTATTTCCTGTTTTACCAATGTAGAAACTGAGGTTTAGGAAGATTAAGGAAGCTACCCAAGCTCAATCAACTTTCAAGGGGTACACTCAGGATTTGAGCCCAGTTTCCCCTCCTACAAAGTCATCAGCTCTTAACTGCAAAAGAACATTACTTATAAAGTTATTGTTTCTCTTGCCTCCTTATCACTGAAGTCATGGCAGTGTCCCTACCCCAACCCAGGCCATCTTTGTGTGTCCTGAAACTGGGTCAGAACACACAACAGTGGTTGTGAGATCACAGCATGTTGCTTTAGCTATGAATACCATATTACAAAATCATAATTTGGATATTACTCTCTTTCCAGGAGCTGGTGATGGATGTGGAATGAATTACAAAGGTGGTGTGGCAGAGAATAAGGAATGGGACCTGGAAGTCAGGGCAGGAACACTGCCTCTAACCAGTGGTGTGACCATGTCAAGCCAGCTACTTTTCTGAGACCCATTCTCCTCTACTACATGAGAGCATTAGAGTAAATTATGTCTGTGGTCTCTTCAGGTTATAACGTCCTATGATATTAAGGAGGTTAAAGTCACAGGTCCTACAAGGAAATGGCCCTTATTACTTTTATGCCATTGTTCTTGTTTATGTGTAAACACATAGCATTTTGAGACCTAGTCTAACAAGAATATTTTGATACAACCTGAAAATAGTCGGAGACAAATGGCTTTACCTAGTGGGTTTTCTTTTTCCGAAGAAGGTCTCCTAACTGCCACTTGGGGAAGGACTGGGGAGGCCTGGACGTTTGCCATTTCTCCTGAAAGGGGTTGCAGTGTGGTGATGCCAACAGCTCTGTGTGTCAATCTGCTCCCAATACTGTGTCTCATGTTATTGTCTGCTCCTGCCAACTGCTGCTATCTGCTCCAGCTGTTTGGAATCTGGACCTGGCGCTACGAGGTCTGCCTTGGCATGCGGCGTGTGTGCGCCTGCGTGTGTGCGCACGCGTCTGCAGACTCTGTGTGACGCGTAACGGGCAGGAGCAAGAACCGTCGCCAGACATGGAACCTTTTCTTCTGTTCCTGCGAGCATCCGAGCTGACGCCACATTTGGCTCTCACTCCTCAACACCTTTTGCTGTATTGAGACAGCAAAAGAGCCAAGGATAACAAAGCGGAGAGCGCATAGGCTGTTTGGGGCTCTCAGCTAGCGGGTGGCCCAGCGTGAATCCCACGTGACAGTATGAATCTCCGTGCATCCATAGAACTACATGAGCATCCCACATCGTCGGCTCTTTTGTGTTCTGTCTCCTGGGAGAACCACAGGGATTGAGACATCCATGGTATACCAGCCATTCCCGTGTCTCCATCTTGGCTTGGGAGGCCAAGATGTCTCGGTAGAGGGGCTTCTCTGTTTTGGGGCAGACTGCAAAAACCGATCTGGCTCAGCAGGGGTGTGGGGGAAGCTGCACTCACTCATGGGTCAGCCCTGGTGAAAGGACGGACCAAGAGCAGGAAGCCATTTTTTAGTCTTGTTCTTAAATCCTGACACAATGATGAGAAAGTAGAAGCTATTTCCTGGAGAAATCCATTTTTTATTTTGTTCCTAAACCCTAACACAATGATGAGAAAGTAGAGGCTGTGAGTCCTAGAGAAATACATGCTCTAGGTAAAGATTAACTTTGCTGACTTCGTCTTTTCAGAAACACAGACTCCTTAAGCATGACTGCTACCAGCCTATTGTAATTTGTCTTTTTTTGGAAACCCAGACTTCTCAAGAATGACCAGTATCGACCCATTGTATACTCAGTGCCTGGTGACCAGGACCCCCCTCAGGGTCTCCAAGACATCCACAAGTGGTCAACAAGGAAGTCACGGCAATCATGCCTACCTGATTGCAGCAACTCCAGGGGAAAGATTTAAATCAGGGCTTGGAGCTATGGTGCCATGCTCATCTAGAGTGTAGGCTTGCTTCCTGTCTGTGGGAAGTGAAACTTTCTTAAGTAAATCTTTTCTTCTTTTACCTCTTTGTGTGTTGCAAACCTTTGCATTACTCAGATCTCTGGTTACCAACGCGTACCTCTGGCATGCTGGCTCTGGTGGTGCTGTGTCCCTCTCCCCATCCATCCATCCACCCTCACTCTGTCTGTACCCTAACACCTGGTCTCATGGCTGTTGATGCTGTGGCCTGGTCGGCAGCAATGAAGATAAAGTTTTGGGGTCCTTGGTTTATCCGATGACAATAACAGCAAAATAAAGTTTGCAAGTCTGCCTCAGGTGGTCGAGAGGAAAATTTCGTAAAGACAGTAATGCTACCTGTAAAATTCTAAGGTAGGTGAGGATTTTTTCCTGCCTCCTTATCATTGTCTATTTTATTCCATTAAACCTTGGAAAAAATAACTCTGTGCTTGGTACTGTTTTATAAGCCCTCGGATTCTCTGGTTATTTTGAGAGTTGTTTGAGCAGTTACAACAGCAATGTATTCTTTCAATACATGCCTAGCTGGTTGCTGTGAACACAGAGATTAGCAAGAAAGACCTGACGCCGCCCTCACGAAACTTACATTTTAACTGGGAAGACACTGAATGACCACAGTGACGTGTGTTAAGTCCAGAAGTGAACAGGAGAGCAGAGCAGGAATCCAGGAGCAGAGTCTTCACCAAGTGCTGCTGTTCACTCCACAAGGTACCAAGCACTGAGGGATCTGCAGGACACATGGGAGATAAGGTCCAGCCTTCAGAGGCCTCATAGTCTGGCTGAGGCCAGATGAGAGCACAGGAAACAGAACCGCAGAGATCCAGACTGGGAGGTACCACCTCAGGGTACAGTCAGGCTTCAGAAGGGTGGTATTTGGGGTGTTAAAGAGTTGTCAACTCAAAATGTCTAGGATTCGTTTTATTCACACGGTTCTAAATTATAAAGTGGAACTTGTGGAGCAATGTGATTATTTAGAACTTGTACCATGACATAACTTTTTATGGATGTGTAGCTTTCTTAACCAGCTCTTAAATTCATAGAGGGCAGAAATCATTCATTTTCCTGCTTTGTGTTCCCTGTAATATCTGATCCATTGCTGTCTCTATAGTAGCTACTCAGCAAACGTGTGAAATAAACACAGAACATCACGATTTATTTTTCTGTGATTTCCTGAGCACAAGGATGAGGGGCTGCAATGACCCAGGGAGCTGGAAGTTCTAGATTCATCGTTGGCTCTTCTGGTGATTTTCCTCTATGAATGCACCATGGAATACATCTGCAGGGCCTCCCATTGCCCATTTGGGGAGAGGGTGAGCAAGTGCAGTTCCTTCCCCTGGTGACACTCTCAGTGGCAGAGCAATCTCTTCAGCATTGTAAGGGATGGAGAGTGACAGCAGACAGATGGGCCCATTGACAAGTGTGTCCCCTTGTGGAGTTCCTGTCACAACTGAATTATTCTGTCATTTGTGCTGTCACCAAGTCAAGCCTATCCAAGAAGTGGAAAGGAGAGCGTTTCTAGTGACTCTTAATCACAGGGAAATGGCTCTATGGGCTGTGTGCTTTCTGGGAATGGGACTGGCCCTATTATTTTCCAGGAGGGGAGAGAGGGGCAGAGTATAGCAGGGTATGTGTAAGCGATCCGCTTGTGATTGTGATGATATTTTGCATGACTGCCTGATCTGGGTTTTATTTCGTTGAACTGATATCTCCGTCCTGCATCCTGCACATCGAAATTTCAGGAGCCTGTCTGGGAGCTCAGAAGCTATGCTGGACCACAGGCCTCACCCGCCCAACCATGCTGCCTTCACATTGAGGGCGCTTCACTCCACGTGGACTGAAGGGCCCTTACCTGCCATCCTCCAGATGACTCCGAGAGTGGGGCAGTACCCTGCCCATGGCCGAGGCATGTCCACCCCACATTGTCGGGTCATTCTGTGAGGCCAGTCTCCCTAGGGCTCCAAGAATTTTGTGAGTTCAAGGAAACCCTTGGAGGGTGGAAGGAGTTCCCACAGCCATACCCCTGGCATCAGATGACCCTGTTGTCTAAGTCTTTGGCATTTGCTTGGAAAATTGTTGTGGTTCCAATCACAGAGAGCATGATAGCCCTTGGAAAAAGGGGGATGAGATGCATTAGGGCTCCTTGAAAGTCAGTTCCAGAAAAAGCTATTTACTAAATATATTTAGAATCACATCTTATTTATTTATTTACTGACGGGAAATGTAGTTGTTTTTCCATTGCTCATTACATTTTACATTTTGTTGAAGTTTTTCTCAATGATCCCAAAGCTTCATTTAACTCATTTTCCATATTTTGATTATCTATGATGTGTCAAGGTGACAATACCAGTGCATAAAAGCTGCTTGGTTAATTAATTCAACAGCCAGTTACTAATTTTCTTCTATGTTCCAGGAGCATGGAGGTGAAGAAGACCTTGTCTGGATGTCTGGGAATTCCCTTCTCTAGCTAAGAGGACAGTAAAAAGATGTTTGCCTACTACAGAGCAATTCCTCATCCAGAGCATCTTAGCATCTGACTGACACTGCTGAATAACCAAAGGGGTGTGTGTAGCTGGGTGTACCTCAATATCACATTTTATGGCTTAGTCCTTTGTTTGTTTTTGAGTTGGAGTCTCACTCTGTTGCCCAGGCTGGAGTGCAGTGGTACATTCATGGCTCACCACAACCTCAAACTCCTGGGCTCAGGTGATTCTCCACCTAAGCCTCCCGAGTAGCTGGTGTGCACCGCCACACCCAGCTAATTTTTATATTTTTTTGTAGAGACAAAGTCTCGCTCTGTTGCCTAGGCTGGTCTCAAACACCTGGGTTCAAGCGATCCTCTTGCCTTGGCCTCCCAAAATGCTGGGATTACAGGTGTGAGCAACCAGACCTGGCCAGGGCTTAATTCTTCTGTATTTTGAATTTGCTATGCAATTGTGAATAAATACTGGAAACCAAAACAGAAGTCACCCATGTCTTATGATTCTACTGATTTGGGGGCTTTCTCATTAGTGATGGAATGAATTTACTATTTGTCTTCGTTCTTGTGGTCAGATTCAAAGTATTACAGCCATTTGTGTGTGTGTGTGTGTGTGTGTGTGTGTGTGTGTGTGTGTTTGTTTGTGTTCAATGACAATAAAGGCTGATAACTGGCAACCCTATGAGCTACTGTTTTTTATATTTTTTTAAAGTGGTTTTTACTTTCCATTTATGGAAAAATTCAAATTTATGCAGGAATAAAGAGAAGAGTAAAATGAAGTCTATACATTCATCATCAAGCAAGAACTTTTAGCCTTAAAGTTCATCTTGTTTCACCTGGAGCCCCACCTTCCCACCACCCCTTTCCACTCTGCTGGGATGATTCTGAGGCAAATCCCAGACCTATCACCTCATCTACAAATATTTCAGTACTCAGTGTTTGTTTGTAATTATGTGGTAGAATATTGTTAGACAGTTCACAGTTGCCCTTCACCTGCCCATACTCACTGCTAGCTCCTGTGTGACCCTTGCAGACACTTGGGTTTGCAACCTCTCGATTTTGCATTTTCTCATCTGATCCCCCAGTCACTTTTGTTATGACCATCTTCATGCATAACTTGTGTTGCTGTCTATAAGCATCCAAACCATATTGACAACTGTATCCTAGTAGTGAAACTATGTAATTCAATGTTAACTTAATTTTCATCTGTTGAGAGGTTTACATTTTATTTTCTGGGGTGTGCTTATGTTCCTGACTGGCTAAATGGGTTTGAACATGCTGATTCATTTTGGTTTCTGTCTACAGTTTGATGAAAATGACTTTCAGGATCTACCTTAAAGTCTGTGATGATACCTCATTAGCAATGTCTCTATTTAGACTTTGCAATCTTATACCTGAGTTTTCAAAGGCAAGTAAGTCAAAGAGTTTACAATAATTTGAAGCAGATGCTTCAATCTAAAATGCTACTGCTACTCATATTACTTCTATTATTACTAAACTCCATGACAATAGATCCCTTGTATTATCTAGAATGAAATCCTACACAACTAGTAGCTTTCCCCAGATTGCTAAACTACCTTCCTTAGAGCAGGGACATCCAAGTGAAAATTACACTGGAGAACAGACAATTCAAGAATGCTAGTGTTCTTTTGCATGAGGATGTAATTAAATAACAAGATAACAATTGCAGTAGAATATATGTATATAAACATATATATAAAACATATCTATTATCCTGAACATGTAGTATATATTTCAATTATAACATATAATTATACATACTTATAATATTATGTAATATATATTATTCTTACAAATAGAATCATCCTTTTGCAATTATTCTATGTCCAATCACAGAGGTGTTTTTTATGTCAATAAAAATATAGAACTGGTAAGAAAATTATTTTAGATTGCCTAATGGTTTAGTGCTTTGTTAAGTACTGATGCATGTTTTAGAAATTCCGTCAGCATGATTAATATTTCAAACTGGCTGCTTCCAGACAGTAACAGTGATCATGTGAACAGTGAGTTGATATCTATGTGAAGAACAGAGCCTAGCGATGTAAGTGTGAAATAAGCCAGGTTTAGAGAAAAATACTCACTACATTCCTTAGGTAACTAAGAGTGATGAGCATGTGTCAGAGGGGCACATTTAGATGGCAGAGGTGTGCCCCTTCCAAAACAATGTTATTAGCTTTACCAAGGATTCTGTTGCTTTTATTTTTCTTTCCTGAAAAGTATAACACAACACTAGTTCCCATCCAGCTCCTGTGGCCTGTTGGCTTAAGCAGTGTCACGGGAGGAAGGACAGTGGCTTGGGACAGGAGTCTTCAGCAATACGGATTTAGTAGAGAAAACTCTAGAAGCTTTGTGGTTTTCCCAATTTATTTTATATAAATCAGTGAGCCAATGAGGTTAAATTAGAGACAGTAAAGCTTAGTAGTTAGGAGTTTGGGCTCCTGCTCAAGTTGTCCACACTCACTGTGTGATCTTGGGCCAGTCACTTAACCATTCTGGGCCTTAGCTCTTAGCTTCTTTTGTCAAACGGGGGCTAATAATTGTACTGACCACATGGGGCTCTGGGAGGAGCGATAGATAATACACACACAAAATGAGTTCTTGGCAAATGTTAACTATCCCAGTGCTCTTTTTGCTCTCCCTGCACTGCCTCTACTTGGCTGTGGTATTTGACATTGGAAGCCACAGTCAATGTCTCAAGAAGATTGGGGAGGGATGAGTCTTTTTTCCCACCCTGTTCCTTCTTCTCATTTCTTCCTCCCTCTTTCTTCACCATGATCAACTCGTGGTGGCACTAGACGTGCCAGGCAGCTTATATAATTCTGTCTCCACCACGATCAACTCATGATGGTACTAGACGTGCCAGGCTGCTTCAATAATTCTGTACCCTCCCACTCAGCAAAAGCATACTAGCATATGACCTGCAACGCCCCAGTTCCTTGGGCTGACATAGGCAATCCAACAGGGACCCTCAGACCCTGCAGCCTGCCAATTGGAGGGAACTTCTTGGTCCTGTCTCCATTAACCAACTTCCCCTTCTGGACACAGAAGACTCTGCTACATTCAAATCCAGTCTCCAGCATACTTGTCCATGCATATTTGGGTGGGTAGGGGAGGGGGGTGTAAGGATGAGATGAGTGTGTTTGTTTTACTTTAGTTTTCTTTTTAAAGCAGGTGTGCATTCCACTGTCCTGTGCTAATGCTTTTGATGGTATCTGTGAAAGTATATATAGAAGACAAGTACTTAATCATTTCTTTAAAAATAAAAACACCAAACCCTTATCTAATTTAATTAATGTGCCTGAGACCTGCCTCCATTTGTATGCAAAAAAAAAAAAAAAAAAATTATGCCCACCTTAGTGATTTCTCACATAGAGTATGTTGCTTGGTTTTAGATAAAAAGTTGGGTCAACTGCCT
>CAUYQG010052587.1:0-17500 GCA_963574415.1 Tarsius wallacei
GCTACCATGCCCGGCTAATTTTTTGATTTATTGTAGAGATGAGGTCTCGCTTGCCCAGGCAGGTCTCGAACCCGCGGGCTCAGGCAATCCACTCACCTCAGCCTCCCAAAGGCGCGGGATTACAGGCTGAGCCACCGAGCCCGGCAAGATGCTATATTTTAAAGCATTAAATATTTTAAGAGAATGAGTTGGTCATCATCTCCATTTGAACAACCGACTGAGATAAAGGCACCAAAGAGAAAGAAGTCAAAATAGGCAACTAGGGAATGGGCTAGAAAAATCCAAACCATCCAGGGTTAGTCTCAGGGCATCTCGATCCATGCATTCTAGGAGACATCACATTTCACCTTTCCCTTTTGCAGCAATCCCCGGTCACTGGCCGAAAAATAAAGCCTCGAGCTAAGAAACACTCAGTCATGACCTTAGGCAGAGGGCCGGGAATGAAAAGACACCCTCTCTCCACCTGAAAGGTTCTGTCCCAACAAGGAGCCCGTCCTTGGAATTTCTCCTGTGATGATGTCCTGATTCGACGGCACATTTTCCTGAAGCAAAAGACACACCTCCTTCTTTGCCCAAATCCTCTCGGCAATCCCCAAACTAAAAAATGTGTTAGTACCCTGTTCTAGAACATTCCGTGAAACACCAACTTGGACCCAAGTATTTCAACCTGAGGGTAAAAAAAAAAGCTTGCCTTCATGATGATTCTTGTTCAGGAGAATAAAACAAGTTTGCCACGCAGTGTGCGGTCCCTTTTAATATGTCCTAGGTCCAGGAAGCCTAGGAAATGAATCCAGGGACAACAGCAGTGTCAGTGCGACTGGTGACTTATCAAACTGTTCAGCCATGGAAGGTACCTGAGTGTGTTTACTGAGCGGTCACCACAGCGGGACCCGGATCTGACGTTGGGGGCACAGACCTCAGGCCTCATCCTTCTCCAAGACAAAGGGAGACAAAGACAAACAGACCACGCCAGACTATGACAAGAAGCTTTATTCAGTTATTCACATCCTAATTTTATCGATAGTCCTGCTAACTGACATAATTTCGTTTACATAAAAAATAATTGGGAAGGTATAAAGCACACAGACTCAGAGAGGAGAGTTTTAGATAATGTATGGAAAAGGCAGGCAGAAAATTGCACACAATGTGACAAGGGCTTTTATTTTCTTATTGGCAACCTCATCAATTGCGTTGGTATCATAGTAACTGGCATGATATTACAAAAGAAAAAATTAGAAAATCTGGGGGAAAATGCAAAGGAGAGTTGTGGCTAATAGAGTAGATTGAAATAAGAGAAAGACAAATATCTGAAATGCTCTAATTAGAAAAGGGCCTCCTGAAATGTCTAGCCAGAGTTGATGAGCCCTCAAAGCCCAATGATTCCTGTTCAGAGTCCTTGCGGACACCAGTCCTTGGGAGAAGGTGGTGTTGGAGGGCCTTCGGCACAAAGCCGGGATTCCTTCCTTGCCCTCCCCCATACTCTCACCTTCGAGGCAGTGTGGGAGACTTCACGGTGGCCTGGCCTGGGACTGACTCAGCTCTGCCTCTCAGAAGCTATCTTGGAGGATGCCCAGCAGCATGGGCACACATAGCCAGCCTAACAGATACGCCATCCCACCTTCAGAACATGAATGTGTGTGCCTTGCTCAGAAACAACGAGATCTTACTTGTTACAGTGTATAACTGGCCGTCCGTTAATTGGCTATGGAATTGTCAGTCACTTTTTCATGAAAGCACAGTTGAAAAAGGAAAAAGCAAAGACTTTCTGCAAACAGAACAGACCTGCAATCTACAACTCCAGGAGTGACTTAGTGTTACCTCTTCTTAACACCTTATATTTTTTTAAGCCTGAAGTTTCCAAATCATCTCTGTTTCTGCTTAATTCCAAATATGTATAAAAATATGTCCTCTTATAAGACATACTTGTGCCTCTGAGAAAATTTTAGGCACACTAGAAAGTTTTAGTGTCTTTCTAGTTTCCCATGATTCTGCAGATTTTCAAGGGCTCGTGCTTGTGGCAGAGACCCGTTATTGCTAATAATAGCGCCTTAAAATTATACAGTGCTTCCCTACCTATAGCAATTTCATATATAGTCTATATTTTAAAATATCTGTAGACCACTGAGAGGCTGTTGTTTCTTTGATTGAATGCAAGATAGAAGACAGTTGACCCTTGGACAATGGGGGACTTTAGGGACGCTGATCCCTGCATGGCCAAGATGTGCATATGACTTTTTTCTTCATTTCTATGTCATTGTATTTTATTTTAGAGAGATAGGGGTCTCACTATGTGAGACTGAAGTGCAGTGGCTATTCACAGGCATGACCCCACCACTGAGCAGCACGGGGGTTGACCTGCTCCAGTTTTGACTTAGACCCCTCCTTAGGCAGCCTGCTGGTCGCTTTCTCCCAGGAAGTTACCATACTGATGCTGAACTTAGTGTGGACATCTAATTGGCATGGCATAATGCACTACAGCCCCAAACCCCTGGGCTCAAGTGATCCTCCTGCCTCAGCCTCCCGAGCAACTGGGATGCCCAGCACATGGCACGGGACCCAGTAGCCTATAACTTTTGATTCACCAAAACCTAACTATTAATCGCCTACCATTGACCAAAGCCTTACCTATAACAGATAGAGTTGATTAACACATATTTGGTATGCTATATATGTTAGGTACGATATTTGTAAGATAAAGTAAGCTACAGAAAAGAAAACATGATTAAGAAAATCACGAGAAAGAGGAAACATATTTACTGTTTGTTAAGTGGAAGTGGATTATCATAAAGGTCTTCAAGTCCATTGTCTTCACGTTGAGTAGGCTAAGGAGAAGGAGGAAGAGGAGAGGTTGGTCTTGCTGTCTCAGGGGTGGCAGAGATGGGAGAAAATTCAGCAGAGACAAAGAAAATTCAGCAGAGACAGAAGAAAAGTCACATGCAAGTGGACCTATGCACAATTCAAACCTGTGTCATTCAAGGTACACTGTATGTGAGGTGAGAAAAATGAAAGTCAAACTATCCACATTTTTTATAGGCAAGTACAAGACAAGACAACAGACTAAGAAAGAAAGAAGTATGGAGAAATAGAAAAGGAACTAGACATGAGAATAAAATTATATTTTTAAAAACTCAGTAGTCCTATTTCAATGCACATTAAAAGCAGTAAAAAGTCAAATGGAAAATGTATAACATTCAATAAAACAGCATGAAAGATTAATTAGAGAAAATATACAAGAAACATGAAAAGAATGAAGATTGCCCAAAGAATTAGAGAGAAAACTATAGATTTAAAAAGGAATAAAGATCCAATACTCGATAAAATTTCAGAAAAAGAGACCCCCAAATATAAGAGAGGTCATGATTGGTCACACTCAGGAACATAAAACTAGTCTCAACAAAGTTATAAGGACTGAATTCATTCAGTGCATATTCTCTGACTGTAAAAGAGATAACCTAGAAATAACTGACAAAAAATATAACTGGAAAATCTTCAAGTCATTTGGAAATTCAGCAATACCCTTCTAAGTAATCCATGAAGCAAAGCACAAATTGTAATGGAAATTAGAAAATATTGTGTATTGAAAGATAACAAAAATGCAACATAAAATTTATGGGATGAAAATAAAGCAGTGCAGGGGGGAAATTAATGAATGCTTGCAAAAGGAAATAATGGGCTTGAAATCAATGATTGAAATATTCATTTTAGGAAGTTACAAAAAGAAGAATAAATTAAACTCACATAAAATAAAGGAAACTAAATTAAGAAAAATATTTTAAAATGTGAAATACATAAACAAGAGAACAAAGTCAAAGTCAAGAGTGATTCTTTTAAAAAAATTAAATAAATTGACAACAACTTACAAGGACTGCTCTAGGAGGAGAAAGCACAGATTACCAAGAAGAATGAAAAATGGAATATCATCACAGAACCTACAGATATTAAAAATATAATGAGAGGATGTTATAAACAATTGTATGCATATCAATTAGGAAATTTTGAAATAAAAAATTCCTACAAAAGCTCACCTTAGAAAACTGATAAAAGGAGAAATGCAAATGTAAATAGTTTCACATTTCTCAAAGGAATTTAATTTATAATTTAAATTCCCCTCACCTCCTTCCTGCAAAAATTCTTCAGGCCCAGATGGTTTCATTAATGAATTCTTCTAAATAGTTTTTAGGAAAATGAACCAATCTTCCAGAAATCTTTCCAGAGGCTAGAAAAAGATGAAACACACCCAACTCATTTTATGAGACCCCTTTCGCTGTGATGCCAAAATCTAACAAGGAAGGAAATGATAAGCAAAGAAAATCACTGGCCAACCGTCCCTGTGAGCGTAGGCACAAAAATACCAAACAGAACACCAGCACAAACAGTCCAGCAAAATGCCGAAAGCAAAATGTGTGAAGCACAAGGGGGTTTACTACGAGGCACGAGTTTTTAACCCTTGCAAAAAATCAAAGAACATGCTTCCCTCCCCGTCCCTGCACAGTCCAGTCCTGTAGCTCTCCGGTGGTACATGGACCACATCGATTGCAGTGAGACCAGAAAAGGACATCAGAACGGAAGGAGGGTGCCCATGCAGGGGAGGCAGGATGGCAGGGATGCGAGATCAGAAACAGCGCGGGGAATGAGCCAATGAAGAAACATGTAAAGGGTGACAAAAGCCAGGGTTGGAGGAGAGAGTTACAAATGGAGAGATGGAGAAGACGGAGAACTCATTGTGAACTAGTCGTTTTCAACAGAGAGGAAATAGGCGGTCAATCAGATAGATGATGGATAGTTATGCGTAGATAGATACATAGATGGAAATAAATATGGATGCAAATAGATGCATACATGCTTGTGTATGTATACATGCATTGTTGCACATACACATGCATATATAGAAAATCTTCAGTATACATCGATTACATATTTCTGCCTGAGACAGCCTGGGCAGCAACCTTCCAACAACAATAAGCAGACCTAGCTCCATGCCTTATCTTCTAAATACTCCTCTCCACCAAAAGAAAGGAGGGTTCCTTGGAAAGATGGCATATTCCAGGTTTGGGGCAGAAAAAAGCCCCAGATGTGCCTAAAACCCTTATTTCAGAAAGCAAAGAAGAGCGGCCCACGCCCACAGACATCCAAGCCAGCCTGAATGAGCTCCCACTGGACAGATTGGGGACAATTTGAGCATTGAGGGGAATAATGACAATAACAGATTATGGCCCATTGAGTGGAGTAGGAAACCACGAGTCCTTTCAAAAACTAATTAAGTAATTCGTTTAAAACTTGATGAGTAACAGGGTACACATAGTTTAAAAGTACCTCCTTACAAAATGCTTATTAATTACAAAGGAGAGTAAGTTTACAGTGGAGAAACTTGGCAGACACCACCTTAATCAAGTAGTCAAAGTCAACATCATTAATAAAGAAACAAATTGGAATCATGTGCTACCTGATAGGATGCACCAAGAACACCGTGATATTCTTGTGAAGGAAGCTGAGACTTGATCTCATTATACAAAACATTAGACAGATCCAGACGGGGGGGCAAATGACCCGTAATCTTCAAAGGTGTCAAAATCATAGAGTCACGGAAAGACTGAGGACGTGTTCAAGGCTGAAGGAGATAAAAAGACACACCCCTCAATACGGCATATGATTCCAAAAAGACCTTTTGCTGTAGAAGACATTGTGGAGACAACTGGCAAAACTCAAAACAGAGACTGAGGATGAGATGGTATGGGTATCCATACCCATGCATCAATGCTGATATTGTGATTTAACAATTACATGGAAGAACGTTCTCATTATGGGGTATATTTATACCCTAAGATATTCAGGGATGATGGAGGAAAGATCAACAACACTTCACTGACTTTAAAAAAGAAAAAAAAAGCAAGTCATTTGTGCTCTCCTTTCGATTTTTCTGTAAGATTGTTTCAAATTTTAAATAAATAAATGTGCACATACACACACTATATGTATATAACTGAGGTGAATAATATTAAACATAATGAACTATATACATGATGATAAATTATCTATGTTATATTTAATATTCATATATAATTCACCACATAAAAAAAAGAACAGAATTATTTCAAGAGATACAGAAAAAGTAATTGTCAAAATTTTATACATTCATAATTTTAAAAACTCAAACTCTTGTTAGAGAGACTTTCAGCTTCTACCTGGTGATGTAGAGAGCTGGAAGGAGTGTGGCTCTTACTCTCTCAGCAAAAAATTAGCTCACTTTGAGTCCACAGCCTTTTTTGAACCCGTGGAAGAGCAGAAGTCACAGGGCAACCTACTGAGATAAACCTAAGGTGACACATGCAGCCTGGACTCACTGGCCCTGCTAAGGAGTTGAGTTAGAGCAGGTGACAAATTGGCAAAGTCTTATGTACTTGTAAGCTGGTGGAACAGTATGAAAGAGCTGGGGAGGCTGCATAATTTGGGGGACAGGGAAGCCTATGTACCTTTTCACAGGCTCTTCACACAAAAGATCCCAATGAGCTTTAAAATATGGCCATTGCGTGCAAACCTTGGCCAGGGGAACAGCAGAAATGTAAAGAGACCATCAAGTCCTCCTGGGTCATCCTCTTCTGTTTCCACTAGGAATAAAGGTTTCCATTTGTGGAAAGAAGGGCACAAGCTGCCCTGATGACATTAGTGAAAATTTTGCAAGAAGAGAAAAGAAAAAAAAAACCCTACTCCTAGGGAAAGGGCAGGGTCACACACTGAGTCCACAGTGACAGCAGAGAGGAGCAGTAGAATCAAGAAGGTCACACTCCTGAGACCCAAGGACACAGGGCCTGTCTTATAACAACGGAGGCTGCAACTGACATAATTAATCATAGATCGTCTCAATACATGCAGAACATGCGCTTGAAAAAAATGCAACATGCATTGCTCATAAACACTCTCGACAAACTAGGAATAGATTGGAAACAAAGAGAGGATGGCTTCTCTCACTACTCCTGTTCAACATCTTGCTAGAAGACGTGGTGCGATAAGGCAAGAAAAAGAAATATAGATCAGAGGAACAGGGGGAAAAGTCTCTATCCGGAGACAGCATGATTGTTGATGAAGAAAATGACAAAGGATCTACAAAACAGCTCCTAGAAATAGTAGATGACTTCAGTAAGGTCACAGGACATTAAGTCAACACACAAAAATCAGTTGTATTTACTTAACTATCAATGAGCAATTAAAATTAATTTTTTGAAATACCAGTAACAGTAGCACCAGAAAAATGAAATACTAAGTTATAAATCTAACAAAATCCCTGTGGATTCTATATGTTGAAAACTACAAAATACTGATTAAAAGGAGACCTAAATCAACAGAAAAATATACCATGTTTAAGGACCGACAACTCAATATTGTTCAGATACAAGTAATCCCTCGTTTCAAAAAACTATAGATTCAATGTAATCTTGATTAAAATCCCAACAGGATTATTTGTAGATATTCTTTCAGTACTATTTTTTAAGACTATCCTTTCTTCACTGAATTGCCTTTGACTCTATTTGTGTGGCCTTATTTCTGGTCTCTCTATTCTGTTTTGCTGCTGTGTCTATCTTTTGCCAATACTGCGTTTTCTTAATTATAATAGTTACTGAAATTATGTTCTCCAACTTTCTCCTTGTTTTTCAAAATTATTTTAGCCATTATAGTTGTTCTATACTTTAAAAATGGAAATTTATTGCTAAAATCTATTTACCAAAAAAAAATTTTATTGTGAGACACGTTACTAAGAGAATGAAGAAAGAAGTCATAGACCAGAAGGATATCTTTGCAAATCGCATATCTGACAAAGGATTCTCCAGATTCAACAACAAGAAAATTAATAAGAGAGTTAAAAACAAGCCAAAGATCTTAACACAGTAGTAAAGAAGATATAAGCTGGGAAATAAGCATGTAATATGATACTCAGGATCATTAGTCAACACAAAATGCACATTAAGATCACCATAAGATTAAAGCCACAGTATTACCACACACTTATTAGAATTTCTAAAAGAAAAAAACTGGTAATGCCAAGTGTTGTGGAGTATACAGAGCAACTGTAATTCTCATATATCGTTGGAAACGCAAAATGGTATAGCCACTTTGGAAAAGTGTTTGTCAGTTTCTCATGAAATGAAACATGCACCTGCCATATAACTAAAGCAATCTCACACCTAAGTGTCTACTCAAGAGAAGTGAAATTTTATGTTCATACAAAAACTTGTATACGAATGCTTACAGATATGTTACATATATTAACCAAGAATTGGCAACAACCTTGTTGAATCCTTCAACTGAATGGCTAAAACAAAGTGTTCTATATCCATATAATGGAATACTGTTCAACAAAAAAATATGAGGGTAGACCCCAAAAACCCAGAATTTATTTATAAAAAATTGTGCATTTATTCTTACATGTGTAAATTTCAGTCACCTTCAAGGTACTCTCCACTTGATGCAAGACACCTATTGAAACACTTTTTCCACTGCTCAAAACAGTTTTTGAACTCATCCATTTTGATGCCTTTTAGTGCTTCTGTCGTTTTCTGTTTCAAATCTTCCACATTGCCAAAACATTTCCCTTAGAGTACTTTTTTCATCTGGGGAAACACACATACACACACAAAAAAGGCATTCAGAGCAAGATTGGGTGGATAGGTAGGGTGGAGCGGGAGGTTCATGCTGCTTTCTTCAAAATATTGCTGAACACTCAGCATGGTGTGGGCAAGTGTGCTCGTAAAACCCCCATCTTAAAATGGGCAAATGCATTGAAAAACTCTCCCGAAAAAATTCACTGAAGCCGAATGCATCCTCTCACAACAACACTAGTTAGTACACTGATGTGATGGGTTGCTAGGAAACTTACCTAGTGAGAGAAGCCTGTAGTACAAGGGGCCCACCCTCCAAAAGATAATTCCGTTTTTTGGAGTCCCCCCTCATAGATGAACTGTCGATTCCCATAATAACATGGATGAAGCATAAACATTTGACCAAGAAATAAAGCCAGATCCCAAAGGCTATATACTGTATGAGTACATCTATTTGATGCTCTAGGAAAAGCAGAACAAAACTGTAAGTGAAAAACTAATTCGTGGTTTCCAAGGGTAGAGTTGAGGGGAAAAGCTGTCTGTGAAAGTATAGCCAGGGAACTTTCGTGGAGAGACAAGCATGGCGGTGGACATAAAACTCTATGCATTTGTAAAAACCCATAGAACTTTGGATTATAAAAAGAGAATTTTACTATAATTTTTTAAAAATCAACGAGGATGTGAAAAAGATAGAATGCAGACAAAGATGGCAGATAAATCTAGTATTACAAGCGAATCAAACAACCACACTGAAGAGAATGGGGAAGGGAAGTGTTGACCCAAGTAGCCATGAACAACAGTATTTTGGCTAAATGTTATAAAGATAATGACCAAACAGAACTGTGCAAAAATACTGCATTCCAGTTGATGAACAACCTTCTCACGGGTTATGGTAAAAAGTTCTACAACCATTTCTGTGTCTATCAGGACTGAACAGCTATGTACTTATGGGCAGACAGATCCAAACATCAGAGAGAGAGATGACAAATAAGTTAAGGAGGAAGACTAGAATGAGCAAGATGGTGTTGGATTGGATTCAGAGGTATCAATATAGACTTAATAGGATTTTTTTTAAATATACAGATAAGTAGACACAGAATTAAATGTAAACATGCATATACTCCATTTACTATACAAACTTACCTTTCCTGGCTTTGGTTACTGAGATGAGCTGGAAGCAATGAAATTCTAGATGCAATGAGCACCCTAGCAAACACATCTTGGTTTCTAAACACCATTTTTTGAAAAAAGGAAACCAGGACTCCCTGGAGAAGTAGTTGATCCCAGGGTTTGGGCTGGGAAAGTCCGAGATGAAGCACTTTGTGATCCCAGATGGCAAGGAAGTACTGGGAGATGCAGGGGCAAAAGGAATGACTCATATTTCTCAATGGTCAAACTTGGAATAACTTCACCAACAAATAAATAATGATAGTATTGGATTATAGCCCAAAGGATAAAATAAATATTATGAGCCCAATTTTTTTTTTTGCCAATGGTGATCACAAAAAATGTTGGTATAATCACTACTTCTGTTCAATATTGTTCTGGAAATTCTAATCAGAGCAATAAGCCATGAAGAAAAATTAAATATAAAAATTGAAAAGATAGAAATAAAACTGTTGCTATTTCACATCACATGGTTTTGTACTAAATTAATTCCAAAGAATCTATAAACTATTAATATTAATAACGGATTGAGCAAGACCAATATTGAATCAATAAAAATCAAATTCATTTCAGTACACTTAGGAAACCATTAGAAGATAAAATTGTTAATAGATACTACTTACAATAGGTCCAGTAAATATAAAAACATTGAGAAATAAATCTAACAAAAGAGGTGCAAGATTTCCACATTGAAAATTACAAACCATTATTGAGGGAGATTTTTTAAAACCTATATAAATAACTTGGACTATTAAATATAATAAAGCTATTGATTTTTTTAATAATTGACTTAGAGATTCAGTGTAATCCCAATCAAAATTCCAACTCTTTTGGTGTAGAAACAGACAATGATTTGAATATTGATATGGTTAGATGAAAGGCTTTTTATTTATATTTTTAAATACTTTTTATTTATATTTGTATGAAAAGATAAAAAGAGCCAAGACACTAGTGTAGAAGAACAAAAAAGTTGGTTGAGGTATCCCACTATCAAGACTTTTTATAAGCTACCATACTTATTATAGGGTGGTATTGGCACATGAATAGACAAGCAGAGAAATGAAATAGAATAGAGAATGCAGAAATAGACACACACATTTGTAGTCACTGGCTTTATGACAGATCTAACACTAAGATAAAGTGAAAAGGGTGGTCTCTTCAATAGATAATGAATGCATCACTTATATATCTATCTGGGGGGAAAAAAAGAAATTCTGACCTATGCTTCACATCTCAGACCATAAAGAAAAATTCATTTCTTGGGGACTTGTAGATCTAAATGCAAAAAGTTAAATAAACCTTCTCAGAATCATCACAGAAGAATTTTGTTATGATTTTAAGGTAGAAAAATACGTCTTAAACAGAAACACACAAAAACACACTAAGCCATAAAGAAGAGGTTACTGGATTGAACCATATTAAAATGAACAAAATTAAAATCTTGTTCAGCAGAAAGGTAACACCGACCATTTATGAAAACCCTACAGCTCACATCACACTTAATGACAAAAGATATGATGTTTCCCTCTAAGATCAGAAACAAAGCAAGGATCCCCACTCTCACCACTTACATGAAATAGTGTGTTCCAGATTTCACACTATTGACTTGGAACTGGCAACCAATTCCTGATCAAAACCCCAAGTGCCCATGCATAAGAGATATGATAGATACGTGGGGACTCACCAAACTGACAAGCTTCTGCAAAGCAAAAGAAAACATCAAGAGAGTGAAGAGACAGCCCACAGAATGGAAAAAAATATTTGCCAACTGTATATCTGAAAAAGGCCTAACATCTAGGATCTACAAGGAACTCAAACGTGTTGAAAAGGAAAAAAAAAAGCCCCATTACAAAGTGGGCAAAAGATATGAATAGACACTTCTCAAGCAATCAACAGATACATGAGAAAATGCTCAGCATCACTAGTCATCAAAGAAGTGCAAATTAAAACCACACTGAGATGCCACTTAACTCCAATCAGGACGGCCATCATCAGTAACTCAAAAAACAATAGATGCTGGAGAGGATGCAGGGAAAAGGGAACATTTCTACACTGTTGGTGGGGGTGTAAACAAGTACAATCTCTGTGGAAAACAGTTTGGCAATTCCTAAAATATCTAAAAATCAGCCTTCCATATGACCCCGCAATCCTCCTACTGGGAATATACCCGGAGGTACTCAAATCACTCTATGAAAAAGATACCTATACATGCATGTTTATTGCAGCATTATTCACAATAGCAAAAACATGGAACCAATCGTTCTGCCCATCGAAAGAGAACTGAACAAAAAAATGTGGTACTTATACACAGTGGAATATTACACAGTCATAAAGAAAGACAAAATTATGAACTTCGCAGCATCTTGGATGGACTCAGACTCCATAATACTGAGTGATCTATCACAGAAACAAAGAACTGAGTACCACATGTTCTCACCCTTAAGCAGGCCTTGAACAATTATCAGAATACTATTAAAAAGGGATTGGCAGTAGTTGGAAACTGCTGGGGGTCGGGGGCGGGATTGGCAGTTGTGGGAAACTGCCAGAGAAGGAGGGGACATCTCAACAACAAGGGTACCTGCATAATGAACATTTGTATACCTAACTCTGAATTGTACCCCACATCTTTAAAATAAAATTTTAAAAAAATTTAAATAGTGTGCTGGAGATCCTAACTAATGCAATAAGGAAAGAGGAAGGGAGGAAAGGGGAGAGGGCATTGGGAGAGACAGAAACCACACATACTGGGAAGACGAGAGTAGAAAATCCTAAGGAAATAGGTGTATTTTTAAGACCACAAAATGCACAGTCAATATACAAAAATTAACTATATTTTATGTACTATATATACTGTGTATATATAATATGGGCATACATACTATACAGACATTATATATAATATATACTATATGATATATAGTAATATTCACAAACTGTATCTACTGTAAATATTTTATGTAGTATATGTACTATAACATATGAAATATACTATACATAACTGTATGACTAGGTACTAGAAATACTGTATATAATTTCTATATGCTTTAATTGTATTAATGAACAATTAAAATTTAAATCTTAAAATGTTATTTATAATATTAAATCTTAAAATGCTATTCATAATAGCATTAAATATTAATATTAAATCTTAAAGTGCTATCTATAATAGCATCAAAAAACATGAAATACTTAGAGATAAGCTGAAGAAAATAATGTGAAAGACCTTCCAGTGAAAATGCTATATTAATGGTGAGATAAATTAAAGACAACCTAAATCAGTGGAGAGCTATACCATGTTCAGGGATGGAAGACTCAGTTGTTGACAGTTGCCTCCAACATAATCTATGCTTACAAAAGAGTGTCAATCAAAATCTCAACAGGTCCTTCTTATAGAAATGGATAAGCTGATTATAAATTTATGTGAAAATGCAAAAGATATAGAATATCCTAAATCGGTTTTTAACAAGAAGAAAAAAGTTAGCGGTCTTATACTATTTGATATCAAGACTTCTACAAAGCTACAGTGAAGACATCATTGGGGTGCTGTTATAGGACAGGCACCTGTAAGTGAATTGACCACAGAGTACAGAAGTAGACTGCACATCTATGGCCCATTTTCACAAAGGGGTAAAGATAATTCAATGGAGAAAAGAATCACCTTTTTAACCAATAGTATAAGAACAAAAAGATATCCAGTGGGGGGTGGGGGGAGATCCCTGGCTTCCATGCCATATACAAAATTAGCTCAACATAGACCTAAACATAAAATGCATTAAGGCTTAAGGTAGGCAAAAATGTTACAGATAGGGCACAAAAAGAGCAACAAAATAAAATAAAATTATGATGTATTAGGCTTAACCAACAAAATAAAATGAAATTATGATGTATTCAACTTAACCAAAATTTTAAACTTTTAATCTTCTAAAGAAATCATTGACAAAATGAATAGGCAAGCCAATGACTGAGAGAAAATATTTGCAAATCATGTATTTGAGAAAGAACTTACGTCCAGAAGGTATAAATAATTCTTAAAATTCAACAATAAAGTATCTCTTAAATGTTTAGACAGAATCAATAAAGAAAAATTCTCAAATAAGCAAGCAATTAGAAAGTATATTATCAAAACTTAGAGAAAAATGTGTTCAAAGACATCCTCCAGCCAACTAAAAGATATTTCAAAATCTAGAACCAAAGAATTTTAAAATCAAATGACAAAAGTACTGGAATAAACAATGAAACTGGATAATCATAGAAGTAAAGGTACTGTTTACAAAACAATGCAATTGTGAAAAATGTGGAAGCGCCAATAGTTTAGTGACAAACTGGTTCTAAAACTCTCGTGATAAAAAATAACAGGAAGTGGATTGCAGAGGGAGAACAAAGGTAGAGAGTACTCATTTCCTTCCCTCTACAAGGCATGCCAGCAGATATGACAGGCAATTTGATAAATACACCAAAGACCTGGAAATGTTTATGTCATTAGCCAAGAGTTTTACATGTAGGAATTCGTCTTAAGGCAATAGCTGTGAGCAGAACATATACACAGATGTATACTGCAGCATTATTTATGATAGACAAACATTAGAAGGATTCTAAATGTCTGCTGGTATGGGATGAACAAAAGAAGTAAGTCACTGAAATACAGTTTATTAATTACATGGGATATGGACAAATGAAATTTAATGATTAGGAAAGATTTCCATAACCTTTCTTAGTTGTGTTTTGTTTTGTTTTCCTTGTGCCAGTCTATTTAAAACCAATAATTTTGCTCCTTTGTGGATGTTTCTTCGGGATTTATTTGACATCACCCCTAAACTTTTCTCGTTTTTTCTAAGCTTTCTCTTCTTATGAATATTTTCATATGGGATACTTTATCTTAACTGTTTATCCCTCCTTAAAAAAAAAAACTATTCTGTGTTTAAATACTAGTGACTTTTTGCAAGCTAAAAGAGCAGTAGTCACAATTTATTTTTAAATGAAAAAATAAGAGTTCTATCACCAAGAAGTTAGTAGGTTCACGACACAAATGCATATAAATTCAGAGCTTAGTTTCAAACATGACACTACCGTTATATTTTTAAGTCCCAATAATTTATGGTTTTGACAGACTTGAATAAAACACTAATTGCTATAACAAAGCATACTAATTTGATGAGAGAAATAATTAGAGTATTCATTTTTACCAATTCCCAGCAATACATAATTCTAAAAGGAAACATCTACACATCAGTAGATTAATTCAAAGGGGACCTCAAACACATGTATTTGCTAAAAGAACTGATCTAGTAATAACATATTCTCCACCACGAATGTGAGCCAAACCATATTTCATTTATTTCGAATATCTGAATGCTCCAATTTTTGGCTCCCAGTCAAGCTTCTCAGAAATCCTTTGCAGGAATTGAGCACACACAAAGTCTGCTGCCGGCACTGCCTGGGAGCAAACAGCTCCCATAAGTCACAGTTCACATAGGGGCTCGTAGTGCTTCTCGTAGACTGACCCCAAAAGAGCTGAAGCCAGCAGCTTGTTTAAAGCCAATGACGGCAGAGTGAGGATGGCTGGACATGGGGGGCTTTGGGGAGCGCATCTCCGCTATCAGCCCGGGAGTTGCTTATTTCATGGAACTCTATGGCCACTGGCTCACATCCTTCTCTCTACTTGGGACTTCTTGGTACCAGCAACCAAGAGCCAGGACTCCTCTCTGGTAAGGGGCCCACTGGATCAAGCTCTCATGCAATCTGCATCACTGCATTGGATAGCATCCTAAAAACAATGTTAAAAGTCTTCAGGCTGGGGTAGAACAGGATGATGTCATTCATCTCTTGCCCTCCACACACTGGAGGGCACACCCACTTTTGAGGCATTTCAGGTCCTTCTGAAACTGCCCCAGCGCTCCCAGAGCTCGCAGCCCAGAGACTCTTTCCTGCCATTCACTTAAGCTCCTCCCTCTCCTCCTTCTCCCACACACCTTTCCAGAGTTTTTATTAGAAATAGATGATACGAGAAACGTGTCCAACATAAACGTGCTCACCCGCTCCCGACATGCAGATGAGTTTTAAAATGATCAATTACAATTACAAAAACCCGCTCTCAAAATGTAGATGTCAAGACCCTCAAGGAAGGAAGGAAGGAAGGCAGAGCCACACTGGTGTTTGTCCCATCGTTCATACCCTGGCCCCATATGTTTCCGGTGCTCTTTGGACGCATCGAGGCAAAGCCCTCATCTGATCACATCTCTTAGGAAGAAAAGTGGAACCGCATCAAGTCGCTTGCAATCATGCATACAAGAAGCGAGGAAAACAACTATTTGTTTTTAAAAAAACAGCTAAAACGATATGCTTGTTCTGCCCATGTGCTTGCCAGGAGGCAACCAGAGGTTCTGTCGGCTCATAGCTGTGATAGAAATTCCAGCACGTCACTGCATGCCTACATCCTCTTATGGGAAGAAAGAGCTCACACTTTATGCTATACTTGGAAAATCAGCAAAGCGTTGCATTTAGTTGGTTGTTTTTTTTTTTTTTAAAGAAATCACACAGCTGTTGTTCATAGAAAGGATATATATTTAAGCAACTGTTTTCCTTACTTAGTATTTCATTATTGGTATGTGCCCAAGTATATTTAATATTAACACCATTCGACACAGCTTTTATTGGAGGCCTCCACTTGTTTTCATTGGCCTCTGGGAAGCCATGTGAACTCATAGCCATAAAAGCCAAGTTGCACATAAAGGATGCATTGGATCTGGTTCCCAAGCCTAATCCAGAGAAGAATTTACTTTTGAGAACTCTCACTTTTGCTTCTGAGACATTTGGAAATTACATTCTTGCGGTGGACTTTCACTAAGCATCATGCAGAACTTTCTAGCATGTGAGAGACGCCTTCTCTGGGAACAGATGGCATGGCCCTGGCGAGATGAGGTGGTTCTGCTCTCTACAGAGTGGTCAAGTCCTCACCAAGCACACGGCTGAGAAAAGCCACCATAAAAGTGTTGTATCACTGGGGATTTTCTCCATAGCCAGCCAAGAAGTAATTACAACTTTAAGAGATGAACAACCCAAGGTCACCGGATATTGGGTTCACCCCACCAGGAGGCCCTCTCAACAACTACCCAAGCTGTGGCTCCACAGATACGATACATATGCATGAGCTGAGTGGGGAAATCCAAGATCCTCTATACCAGGTGTCTGATTGTGGGAAGTCCATGTGACTTCCCCAGGTCAAGAAAAATGTCTCTTTATTCAGCCCACAAAATGGGGGGAAAAAACTTGCAAACCATGCATTCAACAAAGGTCTAACATCCAGGATCTACAAGGAATTCACTCAAATGAATTGACAGGGAAAAAAAAAATAGCCCTATTAAAAAGTGGGCAAAGGACATGAACAGACACTTCTCAAAAAGATACCCATGCTGCCAGCAGCCATATGAAAAAATGCTCAGCTTCACTCATCTTCAGAGAAATGCAGTTCAAAACCACAATGAGATACCACCTCACACCAGTCTGGCTGGCTATTATTAAAAAGTCAAAAAACAACAGGTGTTGGCAAGGCTTCAGAGAAAAAGGAAGGCTTCTATACTGTTGGTGGGAACGTAAGCTAGGTTCAATCTTTGTGGAAAGCAGTGTGGCATTTTCTCAAAGAGCTAAAAATTAAGCTCCCATATGATCCAGCAAACCCACATCTGGGAATATACTCAGAGGAACATAAACCTTCTGGGTACCTAGCAAGAACACGGACCCAACGC
>CAUYQG010052587.1:20000-26861 GCA_963574415.1 Tarsius wallacei
GAAGAAGAATGGAAAATGCAATTACTTTTTACATTCTGGAGCCACGTGTACCCGGAGCAAGAGGAATATATGTTAAATACTACAACCGAAAGGGCTGTTAGAGCAATTATTCCTTTTTGATCATTTATCTATATTTGTGTCTTTTTGTATCTCTCTAGAGTCTAGGAAAGCTATTAGGCTCTGCTCATTGCAACTTTATGTGTCTTTATATGTTGTGCGCTCAATCTGAAATACTCCAAGATTTAAATATTGGTATAAGGTGGAACCAAACCGCAGGGTGAGGAGTCGCTGCTGGAGTCTTCCCCTCACCCCCGAGCTCCTGTGAGCCCAGGGGCTGCTTTCCTGCGTGCCGCCCCCTCATCATTTCCGCAGAATTTGGCCACATAATTTGACCAGAACAGTGTGCTAAGCCAAAACTGTTTTCATTACATAGGGGAAAAAAATGTTGATAAATGAAACGTCTTTTCCTAAGGGAATACACCACTATTGGGTTGTATCCCTAAGGAGCTGGAGAAGTAAGCAAGGGAAAATACACACTACTTTTGAAATATTCCCACCAAAACTCTGCACAATTGGGCATTAGCAAGAGCTTTGTGGTTTATTTTGTATGAAAACAAATAACAAAAGCTCATGTAACCTGTAGGTGAAATGTATCCCTAATCCCCCAAAGCTCACTCGCTGGGCTTCCAGAGGAAACAAATAACTTTTTGTGAAACGGTTAATGTTGCCTTTTTTGTCAAAGGAAATTAAAAAAAAAAAAAGTCAACTTGACTACCTTTTTTTTTTTTTGTAGCCAATATTAGGCACTGTACATTTTCAGGGCCGTGTGATTTTAATAGCTAAATGACGCTGGATTTATTGCTTCTCCTTTCAAGAAGTATACTTACAATTTATTTAAAACCATCTCTAATAGGCTCACAGTTTTGGACAGGGAAGCACAAAAGAGCTTATGTCAAGATAGCTGAATGGAGAAATTTACATGTTATCACTGTAATTTATGAAAACAGAAACTCAGATTATTGACTTCAAAGTTTGTTTTAAAGTATTTAGAATGAGAGTGAAACCAGCTGTTTTTTAGCTTCTAAAGATCATGTTGTTATAACCCTGCTCAAAAGGGGGATTGTACTGTATTTCTTTAAACAACTTAAGGAGTATTAATTACAGGAGGAAGGGAAAATACTGTAAATGTCTTTTCTGCCTTGAGTCAACGACAAGCTCCTGACAGCATGGATCCTTGAGGAAACTGTGACACATGCACAAGGCCTTACAGAGCCACATCCCCTGGCCAGGAGTCTCCACATGCACCCACCACCACCATCATCATCACCATCATCATCATCATCAAAGCATCCCTTAGAACCTGAACACCTAAGACAACACACGCATTGGAGAGGAGGCTTAGGGGAGTGGGAGGAGAAAGGAAGGACTCAAGGATGGAGAACTCTGGAGGCTGGCAAGAGCCCTGATTCACCTTGACTTTGATCTAGCAAACATGGACCGAGCCCCTACAGTGAGTATGGCCAGCTCCAGCCAAGAAGACCTCTCACTGCACCATGGACCGCCGGGTCAGCAACGTTCAACCTCAATCTATCCCTGCAGGGCTAGGGATTAGAGGCAAGGAGGTTATTTCATGACAACTGAGTGAAAGTGAAGTAATACCAGTGAGCCCTGCCCCACTGGAAAGAAGAGAGTTAGATAGTTTTTTTCCAAAAAGCTAAAAATCCATGATCTCACCTTCTTTGCCATTAATCCTATCCAAGAGGGAGCAAAGGAGATTTTATCAAGTGCATAGGTACTTGCCTTAATCAAATCATACCTCAAAAGTTAGAAAACACAAAACAGAAAAAATAAAGGAGTGGTGACTTATTTATAAGAGAATTCTTTGCAAAAGGATTAAGCCTAGTCTTCCTTTAAGACACTAACTCTTTGCGGGATAACGCAAATGATGTGGTCTGAAAATTTATCCGTGGCCTCTCCAAGATCATGTATATGGAGATAGATAGAGACACAACATAAGCCAAGCTAGGTCATGTCTTGATCACAAAAACCTGGGAGCACGGATCTGTTGGAGCTCTTCACATGAATAACATAGATCATTTTCACAAACCATACAAGCTCAGGTCCTGTCCAGTGGCCACCAGTGCAGCCCCACCTTGTGAGCAAGTAGGTCCCCAAAGTGCTGTGTGGTCAATTGGCTCGGCCGTGCATGACCAGCTGCTCACGGGGGGAGCACTGTTTCAGAGAGCCAACTTCACCCCTACCGCCGGGAGCAGCCACTAGCCAGGCTGAGCTTCAAGTTCATAGAGGGCGGTTATGGTCCCAGGGAACCAGGGTCTGGATCAAAGATGCCCCCGTCTCTCAGATCCCTAATCTAATATGGTGTCCTGGGTATTGAGAAGCCCCTCAGCCACTGTTCTTCAGAGTTGAGCACAAAATTAAAAGAAATTATTGTTCTCTTTATCTCGTTTTAATTAATAGTTCACATTTGTTCTAAAGCATATATATCAGTGCCATAGCAGTGTATATAAGTCATATATAAACACACCCACGCTGGAGGTATGTGTTCAAAATTTTATCACCGGAGTTCACAAACAAAAGTTCAGAGAATGTACCCTAGATTTTGGGCTATATCTGTGCATTAAATGAGTGAGTGATTCAACCCACCCAGAAGTATTGATTTTTATGAAGACACTTATTAAGTCAAAGGGTCTCTATTTGCAGCAAACAGTAGAAACTTCTAGGACTTAGGCTGGGCAGAAAAATATCACCCCTCGTAAAGGCCAGGACTGGCTGAGTGTCACATTCTGACTGGGTTCTCTTTTTCTCAGCTCATTGCTTTCTTCCACAAGCAGAGAATTAAAAAAACAAAAAAATAAGAATAGTCGGTCTAAGCGTCCTTCCCTCAAGCATCCTGCCCTGATGGCAGCTTCCTAGAAAAGAGGGTCAGTGAGAAGAGGACCGTAGAAGTGATGCCAGTGTTTCTGCTTCCTTTCCAGGGAGGGATTTCTAACTGGAGGATTGCAGAGCTGGCTGTCATGTGCAGACTATCCTCTGCAAGCCTGCTGCAAATCACTGACAGCCACTGTCCTCCTGCATTGGCCAATGAGGTAAGCCCCTTGCGGAGACCCTGCTATGTAGAACGCATTCGGAATCAAGTAAAAATAAGATGAATGAAACTCACCCCCTGCCCTCAAAATTGCTTTTGGTCTAGTGACAACTAAATCTATATTCAAATACTGAAGTAAACGAAGGGTGGCCATCAGACATTGGGAGGGTGAGAAGGAAGCTGATGGAGACTGGGTGTCTGGACAAGCCAACCCCCAGACTGCACTCGGGAGTGCTGGCGTGGCTGGCGTTGTGCTGAAAAACTCCACTGAGTGGCTAGTTTCAGCTTCTAATTTTTTTCAGCAAACCCACTTTATTTCATTATGAGAGGGTGTATGTAAAAACTACAGCTGACCCTTGGACAATGCAGAGGTTAGAGGCGCTGACTCCCTGGGCAGCTGAAAACGTGTGTATAACTTTTCACTTCCTCAAAAACTGAACCACAACGAGCCTACTGTTGACTGGGAACCTCTCCCGTCATACAAAGTCGGTTCACACATATTTTGCATGTTATGTGTGTTACCAACGGCATGCTTCCAGGAAAGTACGCTAGAGAAAAGAACATGTTATTAAGAAAACCATAAGGGAGAGGAAATATATTTGCTACTCGTTTGGTGGAAATGGATCATCATAAAGGTCTTCATCCTTGTCGTTTTCACACTGAGTGGCTGAGGAGGAAGCATAAGAGATGGATTTGGTCTTGCTGCCTCAGGAGTGGCAGATGTGGGAGAGGGGAGGATGTGGAAATGGAGACAGGAGAGATCTGTTGAAGAAATTCCCCATAAAAGTAGACCCAAGCAGTTCAAACCCTTGCTGTTCAGGGGTCAACGGTAGTCTGTTTGGGCTAAAGATGGAGATTTGGATCCTAAAACTGGTTAAGAATTGAGTCACTTAAAAGATGGATAAGATGCTTACAAATGAAAAAAAAATTTCACAGCATTAAAACCCCACTTTCCACAAGCCAAATGACTCTCTGGAACAATAGAATTAAAGCACCTAAAAATCAACCACATACAGCATGCCTAACACTTCCTGTCTTCTGAGCACATGTGACACTTTACAGATACATTATTTCATGACTCCAACAAGAAAGCGAGTCTCAAAGGAAATTAGCTATAAACATGAGAAGAGTTCAGGCTTTGCCACCGTCTAACTGGGCCACCTTCACCAGCTATAAAATAATAGTTCTTCAAAGTACATAGAAGAGAAGAATACCAACATAATGAAAGCAAAGTACTACAAGGAAACATGGAGCTACAGGGAAAAAAATAAACAGGCAATTTCCTTTCTATTTCCATATTGAAAATAGAAAAGAGAGAAAAACATTCCCAAGCAATGGATGAAAATTCACAATGATATGTTTTGTAAACAATGAGCTCTCCACTCCCATGAAAAGGCACAGAACTGCAAGAGCTGCCTTAGAAGGACTTTACTCATGGATTAAAAGCCAGGTACCAACAATTTCCATTCAGGTAGGCTTTCTGATGCCCTCAGTGCCACTCTGCTTGGGTATTTCCTTGGAATTGAAATTTAAATTATGTCTCCATGAGCGGAAACAATGACCTAAACGTGGAGTGGAGTTGGCAAGCTATAACCAGTGGGCCAAATCCGGCCCTCTGCCCACTTTTATAAATAAAGTTTTATTGGAACACAGCCATGCTCATTTGTTTACATTCTGTCTGAGGCTGCTTTCATGACACAAGAGCAGAACTGGGTAGTTATGACAGAAACTCTATGACCTGAGAAGCTTAAAATATTTACTGTCTGGTCCTTTACAAGAAACGTTCACTGCCTCTTGAGATAAATAGTGAAAAGCTGTCCATCTTTCAGATGCCATATCTATTTGGATAATCTAGATATTTAGAAATAGCTACAGAGAAGATCAAATGCTTTCACTCTTTCCCTAAATGTTGGCTATTGTCCGTTATTTAACAAGTTAGATATTGGTGGTAGGGGATAAAGGAACAAGAGCACTAAATATTGTTACTATATTTAATTATTGCCATGCAACCCACAGGTGAAAATATGTTATTAATATTCTAGTTTGCATTTCTACTCTGGTTCAACCTTTGGGTTAGACTACCACTGCAGATCTACCCAAGATCTTACTAGTTCCATGATTTTTTCAAGGGATGAAGCCAACTGTGCCTTAATTTGCCTCATATGAAAAATAAGAATAAAAGCAGCATTCATACTTAATAGAGTTGTTATGAAATTTAATGAAACAATAAAAGTAAAGCACTTACACAGGAGAGTTAATACAATTTGACAAAATGGGGTTTATCTCCAGAATGCAAGGTTGGTTTAACACGTGACAATCAATGTGTTGGGGAGAGAGGGGGGTTGGAAAAAAAGGAAAATCAGTGTGTTTCTTCATCATACATACTAAAAAGGAAAAACCGAAAGATCAGCCAAGAAACTTATAAAGAGCACTTGACAAAACACAGCATCCATTACTGATAGATGCTCTCAGAAGAGTAGGAACAGACGAGAACTTCCTAAACCTGATAGAGGTAATTTCATTCTTAATGGTAAAAGACTGAATGTGTTCCCCTATGATCAGTAACAAAGGCAGGCATGTCTGCTCTTGTCATTTTTAGTCAACTTTGTACTAGAGATTCTCTCCAGGGGAACGAAGATAGAAAATAAATATAAAGGCATCCAGATGAAAAGCAAAACTATGTGTATTCACAGATTAAATAATATCTTTATAGAAAGATCCAATAGACTCCACCAAAAGCTCCTAAAATTAATAAGTGAGTTTAGAGAGGTCGTAGGATGAAAAATTTTTTAAAAGTCAATTGTATTTCTATGTATTAGCAACAATCAGAATTTGAAATAAAAAGAATAGCATCACTTACAATAGCATCAAAAAATATGAAATATGTAGGGATAAATCTGACAAAAGATTTACAGGATCTGCATACTGAAAACTTTAAAAACTGCTGAGAGAAATTAAGGAAGACCTAAATAAATGGAGAAACAGTGTGCTCATGGGTGGGAAGAATTGATCTTCTTCAGGTATCAATCATTTCCAAATTGATCTATAGGTTAAACACAAACCCAACCAAAATTCTGATAGGCTATTTTTGTGTGAAAATGAACAATCTAATGTTGAAATCAATATAGAAATGCAAAATACCTGGAATAGCTTAAGGAACTTCAAAAAATAGCAAAGTTGGAGGACTACCAATTTCAAGAGTGATTTTAAAGCTACAGTAGTCAAGATAGTGTAGTACTGGCTTAAGGACTGACAAGTAGGTCAATGCAACAGAGTTCAGAAAAGGTCCACACATATATGGACAACCAATTTTTTTACCAATGTGCAAAGACAATTCGGTGGAGAAAGGATATCCATCCCCCCCCCACCGCCACACACACACAAGAACCTAGCCTCTAACCTTATACCATATACAAAATTAACTCAAATGAAGATATTACCCCCCAAAAAGTATGAAAACGAAAAACCACAACACTTCTGGAAGATAACATACGACAAGATGACGTGTACACAAATGTTGACATCATCTTATTAGTCATATACAAACAATCCAAATCTCCAGCTACAGGTGAATGAACAAACTTTGGCACCCAATGAAATACTATTCAGCAACGACAAAAAAGGCTATAATAATCAAAACAGTCTAGTATTGGTACAAGAACAGGCATATGGACCAATGGAGCAGGATAGAGTTTCCAGAAGCAAAACCTCATTTTCTCAATCAACTCATCTTTGACAAAGCCTCTAACAACAAC
>CAUYQG010052588.1:0-20987 GCA_963574415.1 Tarsius wallacei
TGAGTGACCTCTCACAGAAACAAAGAACTGAGTATCACATGTTCTCACTCATATAGTGGACCTTGTTCATCCAACGTATTACCGTAAGAAAATGACTGACAGTGGTGGGATACTATGGGGGGGAGAGGTAGGGTGATGGGATTAATGGTAGTAAATATCTGTCTGGGGTTGGGGAGACACCTCTTATCAACAAGGGTGCCTGAATGAAGCATATTTGTATACCTAACCCTTAACTGTACCCCACAATATCATAATAAAAAATATTGAATATAAAAAAAGAAATAATAATAGTAACAATAATATATGTTGGTGCAAGTGCAGTGAAAAGGGAACAATTATACACTTCTTGTGGGAGTGTAAACTACTACAACCTCTATGGAAATCGGTATGGATATTTCTCAAATAACTAAAAGTAGGTCCACCATTTGATTCAGCAATCCCATTACTTGGTCTCTACCCAAAGGAATAAAGGTCATTACACAAAAAAGACACAAGCTGTCATATGTTCAGCACAGTACAATTCACAATTGCAAAGATGTGGAATCAACCTAAATCAGTGGTTAACTAAAATGTGATACAAACACACACAAACACACACACACACACACATTCACGCACATATTCACATACACACCATGGAATACTATTCAGCCACGAGAAGGTATGAAATAAGGTCTTTTGTGGCAACTTGGATGGAATTGGAGACCATCATCCTAAGTGAACTAATGTAGGAACAGAAAACCAAGTACTGAATGTTCTCACCTACATGTGGGAGCTAAACTAAGGAACTTTATAAATATATAGAATGAAGAGTAAGATGGGGGTTTGGGAGTTTGGGATGAAAAATCACCTATCAAGTACAATGCACACAGGTGGGGCTGGAGGGTACACTTAAAGTCCAGACTTCTTTGCCACTATATATTGCATCCATGTAACCAAAAATCATTTATACCCCTAAAGCCATGGAAATTTTTAAAAAAAAATTGGTTTTGGGTCCTACTCCCCATTTTATTGTTTCTGATGATGTTTCAGTTCATTATCCTAAATTTCTCCGGCATACAATCATATTATTTCCCCCCCTCAAAAAATGTCAATTGTTCCACTTTCCAAAATTTAGTTCTCTTCTTTATTACCTTTTCAAACTGTATCAACTAATACTTCTGAACAGTGTTCAAACGGTAGTGTAAATTTTGCGAATGTGTTTTTGCAATCAAGACTTTAACAAGAAAGTGTCTATTATTTTGCTGTTACACACAGTTCTGGATTTTACATAATATATAGAGTTTTAAAAATCATGTTAGATATGATTATCTATACTCTCCTAAAAGGGCAAAGATATACATAATTGACCAGAATGTCTGGAGGTAATCTATATCCTATGAGTATGTCAAAGAATAATGTAAACAGGATATAATGACATAATAAAATGAGACAAAAATATTCTCAGTATTAGCATCGGTTGAACTCAATCTTTTGACAGTATACTTTTCACAGTAAATTTAGCTTTAGTTGAATCCAATTAAATTGAGTTCCAGTTTACTCCATGGTGCCTATACTGGAATTGTTAAGGTCTGTTAAGCAGCCTGGAATTTTATATTTTAATATTGTGACTCACATGTTTATATGGATGAATATTATATATAATTTTAATGAAAATATCAGGGTCTTTGGTAATTTTAGCATGAAATCACTCTTATTGGAAATAAAAATTTGTGAAAGAAAACAATTATATTACCCTATGTGATTTTTCCTTTCATTCTGGAGAAGAATTTATCAAGGAATGCTCCTTTTTCTCTTAAAGCATATTTTTTCTTTTATTTATTCTGTTATGTTACATTCTAATGGAAATATAGGAGATATATACAGTCATACATGAAGGTAACAATTACGTGAGTAATCATCAAGTAAACAATTGTCAATGGCATTATCTCGTATTTATTTGAAGCATTAAAAAAAGGCATTACAAAAATTGCACCATAAAGTTAGGAATAGACTTTGCCCCATTTTACTTCATACAGAAATAAGTTATTTACTGGTTTTGCATTAGTTTTTATCCAGTTCAAACTACAAATATTTTCTTTTCTTGATCCATATATAACGCTAGGAGCACAGACATATTTTTAATGGTAGGCATGGTAACCCACAGCCTCAAAATGCCACATCTAATTCACTAGCATTGACTTCATATTTTAATGGTTTTAACATTTGTGATGAAGTTCATGGTCATGAAATATAAAGCATTTGTGGCAGATTGTGCACCCTCCATCATGTAAATTGTTTGGGTTCAAAATCTCAAAGCTGTCTTTTATGAGAATAATATTCTCTTCTGTACTGGTTCAACTCAGAAAGTCTTTACAGACAACACTGTATGACTACTTTTCCACCAGGGGTTTTAGTGAACTGGAATGTCTACCTTGTGAGCCGCACTAGCAAATAATTAACACGGAAAACAAACTCAGTTGTGTTATATCTGATCAAGTCTTCCCCAAAAGAAAAATGATTTGGTGATCCTTGTGAAAAGTCGTCATTTTTGCCTCTACCAAACTTCTTAGCCTTATGCTTAGGATTAAAAATTCCTACCTATTTTTAAATGTTTTGAATGGGACCAGTAAAATTTTCTTTGATACTATGGTGGATTCTTCCAGGAAAACACTCCCCTGGGAACCTCACTAAATATTTTTTTGTATTTATCCACATTATAAATATCCTTAGACTACCAGAATCAATTAATCTGATTTATTAGTGCTGGAATCTAGTTATTCTTCTCTTTTATTTCTTGTGTAATTCTAGCTTGGAATCACTCATTAATTGTTCCCATTTTTGAATAATCTTCTCCCACTGTCCAGAGACTATCAGCTCAAATTGGCAGAGTTACTGACAAGTGAGTGCTTTTATCCTCTAACCAATGCTTTTCTCATAGCACAAATGGTCTTTGTCTTTCTCAAAAGCTCCACCCCAATATCAACTAAAAATGCATTACAACGTGTGACTCAAAGGGAAGGAAGTTGTTCATGTACTTGAAGCAAAGGTACTATTACTATTTACAGTGTTCTCAGATTCCACCAGCAAGTACTCCATGTCAACTGTAATATCTAATGTTTTTCAAAAGACTCCCATGGAAGTTTTTTTTAATTCCCTGCACACTGTGTGCAGTGTTTTCCATATTCCCTACAAATTATGTTTTGATTGGAGCTCTGTCTTCTGGATTAAACACTATGCAATAAAAAAAATAAAAAGCATTACTGTGGTTCATTACAGAAGCAAAGGCCATTACACTCAGCCCTCTATATCCTCAGGTTACACATCTGGAGATCCAACCAACTTCGAATGAAAATATTTAAAATAATAATAATAACACAACAACTAAGAATACTACAAATACAAAGCAATACAGTACAATGACTAGTTACTTAGCGTTTACAATGCACTAAGTATTATAAGTAATCTAGAGATGATTTAAAGTATTTGGTATGGAAGGAGTCCTGGAACAAATCCCCCATGGATACCAAAGATTGACTATACTCAGATTGCTCTATAAGACTCAACTTTCTGTTTTTCAATCCTCAGTTAAAATTAGTATGAATTGAATTCAACCTTTTGACAGAATACTTTTCACAGTAAATTTAGTTTTAGGCCAGGGTGGGTGGCTCAGCAGTAATCCCGCGCCTTTGGGAGGCTGAGGTGAGTGGATTGCCTGAGCCCGCGGGTTCGAGACCCGCCTGGGCAAGCGAGACCTCATCTCTACAATAAATCAAAAAATCAGCCAGGCGTGGTAGCACGTGCCTGTAATTCCAGCTACCTGGAAGGCTGAGACGGAAGGATCGCCGGAGCCCAGCAGGTCGAGGCTGCGGTGGCCGGGAGCGGCCACTGCACTCCAGTCTGGGCGACAGAGTGAGACTCCAACTCAAAAAAAAAAAAAAAAAATTTAGTTTTAGTTGAATCCAATTAAATTGAGTTCCAGTTTACTCCAAATGTAAAAGTATCCAAAATATGTATGGTATGTCTCAAGAGCAAGAAATGAGTTCTAGAAAGAATCCCTGATGTACAGCACTATGTCACTACATAAATATATGGCGGATAACACAAGGATACATATTATATTATATATGTAATATAATGTAATATAGTATAATGTGATATAATATATAATGGCAGAGTGGAAAGACGGGAAGGGGAGAGAGATAAAAAGAAAGAGAGAGGCCATTAGTTGTGGTAGTTTTAAAACATGTCTACAGATTCTTGGACGACTCTTCCATGGAGAGGTGGGGCCTCTGTACTATACCCTTGAATGTGGGAGAGCATGTGAGTGGTAGCCCACAAAGTCACTGGGGAAGTGACGCTGTGCTATAGGTTAGCTCTTCAAAGGCAACACTCTTCACAATTGGTCCTTTTGAGACACTGGCCTTTAGTGCTCTGATCTGCCATGAAAAAAGTCTGAAGCTGCCATGCAAGGAGGAAGCACAATCCACCTGAACAGAGCCTATGTTTCCAGCGTAGAGCTCCAACAGATGTCCCAGCAAACAGCAAGCAAGCATCCACTGCCCAACATGTGAAAGACAAAGCCTCCAGCTGATACTCGCTCCCAGCCAAACTTACTGGCTTTTATGTCATGTCACCTGAGCAAGCCACTCCCCCAGGTTCCCACCCCCTCAAAGCAGAGATAAGACTTCCCACTGTGTCTTGTCTGAATTCTTGACAGAAAGAATTCACAAGGATGGTAAATTAATCTTGTCTGAAGCTGACGCATTGTTTTGTTAAGCAGAACAGAAATCATGAACTTAATTGTATAGGAATAAGCTTCTAAAGGTAAGATAATCAAATAGATAAGATCTGTATTGGGCCACCAGCAGTCACTGTCTTGGTTGGCCATATTTCCCTTTCCATAACCACATTTCTATTTGTATCAGGAGTGAAAATGAATCATGTGAAATCAGAACTTGAAGGACTATATTCTTGGTTGCGTGATGCTAGATATTAAGGGGAAGATGTCTTTGGTGGCACAATGTCAAAATCATTCAGACCCATCTGGAGCATTTTCAGTAAAAGTGAACAAGTGCTGCTTAACCGGGTATTATAGTCAAGAACTTATGAGAAATATGATCAGAAAACATTCTCTAGGGAGTATTTTGGGGTAAAGTTTATATACAGCAGCTCTGTCTCTTTTAAAGTTTAATCAGATAAAGACCACTAGGCACCAAACTACAATCTGACAAAATCAGATGTATTGATTTGCAGGACAGGAAGGAGAAGGAAACATCTTTTGTATGGTTTGGGGTCCATTGACAGATTTTAAGGAGGATCTAGGAAGTGAACTTCCTTTCTAGATTGGTTGCTGTTTCTGAGGTGAGTTTAGAGAAGTAGGGTTTAACTGGGGACTGGGACTGTCATGGGTTGTCCCCTGTAGTACATGGGTATAGCAAAGTAGGTCCAGGGGCATCATTGGTTAGAAAGGAGTGATCACTCAAAAAGCTGGTCTCTCTGGTATTGGAGAGAATCTCTGTTCTCTGGGATCACTTGTTGTAAAGACTTCAGCCTGGAGCTATCACCATGTGGAATGAATTTTCCTGAGGATGAAACCAACATGGAGCACATCAGAGCTGAGACACACTGGAACCCTTCAATCCAGTTCTGCTTTGAAAAATCCATCTCTTTAATTTCTTACCGCAGAGGCCAATACATTTCTGTTTCTATTTGAGCAATTTGTTAGGACTTATTACTGACTAACACAAGCCTGGTAACATGGCCTGAAGTTCTACAAGCCAGACAGGCTTCTAGACACTGCACTTGAACACCAAAGAGAAGCTTATGTGTGCATGTGTGTGCACGCATGCATACTTGCAAGAGGGAGTGTGGGGTGCATTTCACAGTACCAGCTTGGATACTATGCCTGGATGTGGGAGAATTATCATTCAAACCCACATACTCTTGACATTTATATGAGTTTATATTTCTAAGTAACTCATAAATAAGTGTCTGATAGTCAATAAATTGACTTCTGTTTGCTGAGTGCACATTTTGTACAAGGTGCTGAGGAATAAATAAATAATCCAATATCATTTATGGCTTCATAGATTTAGTTACCTAGTAAGTCATAGTCAAGACCAAAAGTTATGTAAGCCGTGAGCCTTAATAACTCTCCCCAGAGGAGGGGAGGTCATTACAGGCCAGTCATGGTGGAGAAAACTCCCCCATTAAGGCTCAGAAGGGAGATGGGCTTTGACCAAAGAGTAAGACTTAAGGGGACATGGGAAACAACACAGTCTAGAAGGGGATGAAGGTGAGGAGGTGGAAAACAGTGATGGAAAGAGTGATGAAGACAGTCTGGGCCAGAAGAGCTTCTAAAGAGAGAGGAATGGAATTTGAGTTTGGAAATGTAGATTCAGACCAGTCTTGAAATGCCAGACTTACAGGTTTGTGTCTTATATGGTAGGAACTGAAAAGCCATTGTAGATTTCTGATTAGAGTAGTATCAAGACAAAAAGTGGTTTTCAAAATGCATTTGGCAATTTAATGTTTTTGACTGGAGAAGAGAATGGAGAACATCAGTTCTTATTGCTGTTGTCCAGACATAAGGGAACAAAGGTGTGAATGAACATTTTAACCAAAGGTAGGATGCAGCTAATCTCAGCACCTTTACTTCCCATATCGCCATCCACTGGAGTACTGTAATTCCTCTTGCTATCCTCTTGCTGGTCTCACAGTTCATGGATCAGGTTAACATTTCTTTCAAACAAAGATTTCTAACAACACTCATGTTTTGAGGACTCCTGCTGCAAGGCACCATTCCAGATGCCTTTGGAGTCCCAGCTTTTCTGTATTATTTCATTAAGGACACAAAAACACAGAGGTTCTACTGACTTCACCCTTAGTTGGTCCACAACTAGGGATGTCAGAATCACCTGGAGAGGTTTCTAGACAAACACTTTCAGGCTCCATCCTCAGATATTCTGATCCAATGGAGGGGATGGGGCCTAGAAATCTGTATATTTTAAAGTTCTTTAGATAACTTTGATAAAGATTAAAGTTTGAAAACCATTATTGCACTATTTATATATATTTTGAATTTGAACAATAGCACATAAGGTTGTGAACTTTCCCCTTTGAACTGTACATTTAAAGTATTAATAAAAATTAAAAACATGTTTCAAATGTGTGAGGAGGTGAAGGATGAAGAGACTCAGTGAGGGACCTTGCATTTCACACCAGTCTTTCCAATTCTCTTCTAAATAGTGATGTGTATATACATCTTTCACTAATTGGTCAACACATTGAAATTTTATAGTGTCTAATGCCCCCTTTTCTACCAAGCCGCCATTTAGAGTACAGGTGTTCATTACGACTTTAATATTGTCCTCTCTAAGCTGGGTGGTGGTGGCTCACAACTATAATCAGCACTTTGTGAGGCTGAGGCAGGAGGACAGCTTGAGGCCAGAAGTTGAAGACCAGCCTAGGCAACATAGCAAGACTCTGTCACTATAAAAAATGTCAAAAATTAGCTGGATATGGTGGTGCACACCTAGCCCCAGCTACTCAGGAGGATGAGGCAAGAGAAATGCTTATTTTACACCTGTTGATGTATTTAATTACATTTATGGTCTTGCGAATGTTGAACCAGCCCTGCATCCCAGGGATGAAGCCTACTTGGTCATGATGGATGATTTTTGAGATGTGTTGTTGGATCTGATTTGTTAGAATCTTGCTAGAACGTTTGCATCTATGTTCATTGGGGATACTGGCCTGTAGTTCTCTTTCTTTGTTGGTTCTTTATCTGGTTTGGGTATCAGTGTGACGTTAGCTTCATAAAATGATTTGGGAAGAGTTCTGTCTTTCTCGATTGCCTGGAATACTTTCAGTAGGAATAGTATTAGTTCTTCCTTGTATACTTTGTGGAATACCACTGGAAATCTGTCTTGTCCAAGGCTTTTTTTTTTTTTGTAGGTAGGTTTCTTATGACAGAGCCAATTTCCTGGGTTGTTATTGGTCTATTTAGGATCTCAGTTCTTGTTTCAACTTTGGGAGGTTGTGTGATGTCAGAAAGTTTTCCATTTCATTTAGGTTATCGAGTTTGTTTTACTTTGGTGATCTGGATTCTATAGTGTGGCAATTTCTAAAAGAACTTGAAATTGACCTTTCATATGACCCAGGAATTCCCCTTCTGGGAATATACCCAGAGGAACTTAAATCATTTTATAAAAAAGACACCTGCACATGCATGTTTACTGAAGCACTATTTACAAGAGCAAAACACGGAACCAACCGTGCTCCCATTGAAACTGGACTGGATTAAAAAAATGTGGTAGATATCCACAATGGAGTATTACACAGCCATAAAGAAGAACAAAATTATGGACTACACAGCAACTTGGATGGATTTAAAGTCTATAATACTGAGTGATCTATCACAGAAACAAAGAAGTGAATACCACACGTTCTCACTCATAGGTGGACCCTGAACATTTACCATAATACTATAGAAAAGGAATTGGCATTAGCTGGAAACTGCCAGGGGAGGGAAGGAAGGACACATGACATCAATAAGGGTACCTGATCTCAAACCAGATGAAATGGGTACCAAAGGGAGGCCCAAACTTTAGCTGTATGATGATCACTTGTATACCTAATCCTGAATTGTACCTCACATCTTTAAAACAAAAATAAAATAAAAATAAAAGCATGTAAAAGAACATTTAAAAAAAGAGAATTGTATAAGCCCAGGAGTTGGAGAATACAATGAGCCGTGATTATGCCACTGCACTCCAGTCTTGGTGACAGAGTGAGACTGTTTCTTTAAAAAAAAGTTCTCTCTCCATTTTTGGATTTGGGCTCCTGGGTTTTTTCCACTTTGAGTCACTGCTCCAGCAACCAAGCCATTGGGTGGTCTCGACCTTATTATCTAAGCCAGTGACTCACCTACCCAGACCTGGCTTTTTAAAAATTGATGCGTGAAATTTTATATAATAGAGTATATGTGATATTTTGTCACACGCATATAATGTATAATGATCAAGTCAGGGTATTTACAGTATCCATAACCTTCAGTATTCATCATTTCTGTGTGTCGCAAACATTTCAAGTCCTCTCTTCTAGCGATTTTGAATGCAATACATTGTTGCTAGCAGCAGTCACCCTATTCTGCTATCGAACATTAGCACTTATTCCTTCTATTAATATCTGACTGTATGTTTGTACCCATTGACCAACCTCTCTCCATTCCCTCCACTTCCCTTACACACCCTTTCAAACCTCTGGTGTCAGTCATTCTGCTCTCCACCTCCATAAGATCAAGTTTTTTGTCTCCCACATATGAATGAGAACATGCAAAATTTGTCTTTCTGTGTCTGGCTTATTTCATTAAACATAATGACCTCAGTTCCATCCAAGTTGCTGCAAATGACATGATTTCATTCTTTTTTAATGACTTTAAAATCTACTCAGATGATTCCTGTGATCAGTCAGATCTGGAAACAGCAGCCTAAACACTTTTCTTAATACCCCATGGTAGCTCTTCTGAACAATGCTGTGTCCCTTCCAGGCAAATGATACAACCTGGACTTTAAAGGAGATAAGTTCCTGATTCCTTTGGAAGATTTTGAAACTAAGCAGCCAAACAAAACATGAGTTTCACAAACTGAAACACATTTTTTCACACAGATATCAAGAAAGCTATGCCAACATCTAAGCCCTGAATGAGCGCATCAGTTAAAACCTATTTTCCCATAAATAAAAGAAGAAACGAGAAGGTTTGGTGGGTTTGTAAGTAAAGAGGGATTTGAGTTATGAGGTTTCCTGTACTGAGTCAGGAATAATAGGAAATTAATTCAAATTTATTAAAAGTACTTTGTTTATGTTTCATTGGATGGTTCTAATCTGATTGGATTTGGAGCTGGAAATTCTGTAAAGATGGTTATTTTTGAATTCAAATTATTCCTTAAAAAGAAAGCAAAACAAGACAAACAAATGCCATCATGTACTGACTTAAATTCTGCCTGACCAGCAGTAACTTCTGAAAACACTTTTTGAACAAAGAATTTTTTTTACATTTGTTAGAGCAAAGTAAAACTTCTGACTGGAAAAATATCATTAATGGGATTTTTGTTTTCTTGGAGGCTTACCATATTTAAACAAACAATACTCTTTCCGTTTCTAAGATGTGAAAGAAAAGATAGACTTTAGCAGCAAATATATTAAATGACCCCTTCAATTGTGATAGTCATTACATTCAGGAAGAGGAGGAAAAGTGCAAGGATTTATTTTTTTAATTTCATGCTAGATGAAAAAAATTTTAAGCCTGTGAGAGTAATGAGAAAGGTCTGATAGAATTTAATACAAGCTATCATGGTATATACTAATCAAGGTCTAGGACTAACACATAGGTCAGAGTAAAATATAACTAATAACGTCATGATTATCTTTAAAAAATTCTACAGTGCTACATTTCCTAAATTACACTATCACACTGTTTAGAAGATGCACTATAGATCTAACAACAGGTTTTATCAGGGCAGGGGATATATATATATATATATATATATATGTAGATTGTAAGGTTTTTAGTAATGACAAGATATCAAAAAAGTATGCATAATAAATACAAGAAAAATAAGATAACTTGTTCAGAAATGATTAATTCTCAAAACAGACATGTTAACAAAAGAAAAAGTAGATAAACTCAACCTTATCAAAATTAAAAACTTGTGCTTCAAAGAACACTGTAAAAAAAGTGAAAAGACAGCTTACATAGTGGGAAAAATATTTATAAATCACATGCGTGATAAGGGACTTTTTTTTTTTTTTGAGTTGAGGTTTCACTCTGTCACCTAGGCTGGAATGCTGTGGCATGATCATGGTCATCACAGTTCACAACAGCATTGGCCTCTTAGGCTCAGGTGACCCTTCTACCTTGGTGTCCCAAGTAGCTGGTACTACACGCATCACTATGCCCAGCTAATTTTTTTATTTT
This sequence comes from Tarsius wallacei, assembly GCA_963574415.1. Lineage (NCBI taxonomy): Eukaryota > Metazoa > Chordata > Mammalia > Primates > Tarsiidae > Tarsius > Tarsius wallacei. Next base: position 10,961 of record CAUYQG010052588.1, read on the forward strand.
CCGTAGAGATGAGGTTTCAGTATGTTGTCCAGGCTGGTCTAGAAACCATGGACTGCAACAATCTGCTTGACTCAGCCTACCAAAGTTCTGGAATTACAGGCATAAGCCACCACACCCCGTGATAAGAAACTTATATCTAGACTATATAAAGAACTCTTACAACTCAGCAATACAAAGAAAACCTAATTAAAAGTGGGCAAAGGATCTGAATAGAATTTATCCAAAAAAGATATACAAATGGTCAATAAGCACATGGAACAATGCTGGGCATCATTACTCCTTAGGGAAATGTAAATCAAAATCATACCCACTAGGATGGCTATAATCAAAATGTCAGATAATCATAGGTGTGGTGATCATGTGGAGAAATTGGCACCTTCACACTTTGCTGGTGGGAATGTAAAACGGTTCAGCCACTGGGGAAACCAGTCAAGCAGTTCCCCCAAAAGATACAAATAGGCCCAGGAATTCCACCTCTATTTATATACCCATGAGAAATGAAAACATATGTCCACACAAAAACTTGTACACGAATGTTCAGAGCAGCATTATTCATAGTAGACAAAAGGTGAAAACAACGCAAATGTCTAACAACTGATGAACAAATAAATAAGAAGTGGTATATCCATATACTGGAATAGGATTTGACCATAAAGAGGAATAAAGTACTGATACATACTACAACATGGATAAACCTTGAAAACATGATGTTAAGTAAAAGAAGCCAGTCATAAGGACCATGTATTATATAATTCCACTTATGTGAAATGTCCAAAACAAGTAGACCTGTAGAGAGAAAAAGTAGATTAATGGTTTCTTAAAACTAGAGGATACAGAGGATTGGGGAGTGACAGCAAGAGCATCAAGGGTTTCTATTTGAGGTGATGAAAATACTCTAAAATTGATTGTTATGCCTGTAAAACTCTGTGAAAATAGATGAATTGCATGGTATATGTGGTATATATCTCAATAAAGCTGTTAACTGCCTCTCCACCAAAATAATGACATGTTGAATTTGAGTCATCCAAAGCAAAAATAGGGCTGATAATCAGTACCCTGTATTCCCCAAGCATTCCTTCTCCTGATGTTTTTAATTCTAATTAAAGATACTATGAAACGGAAACAGTGGCTCACAACTGTAATCCCACACTTTGGGAGGCCAGAGTGAGAGAATTGCTTGAGCCCAGGAGTTTGAGACCAGCCTAGGCAACATAGTGAGACCTCATCTCTACAAAAAAAAAAAGCAAAAATTCGTCAGGTGTGGTGGCACAGGCCTGTAGTCCCATCTACTCGAAAGGCTGAGGTAAAAGGATCACTTGAGCCCAGAAGATTGAGGCTTTGTTGAACCAGGGTCCCATCACTGCTTGCCAGCCTGGATGACAGAGTAAGACCCTGTCTCAAAATACATAAAGACACCACAATTCATTCAGCAGCCATGTTGTAAATCCTGTCCCTCCCCTTAGCTAGCCCTTCATATTCAACCTAATGCAACAGTTTCTGGGCATTTCATGGTCAAAGAAACACAGTCCAGCAACCCAAACACAATTTCAAAATCACTGAGGTTCTGTATTTAATTTCTCAAACTCTGTGGAGGACATACAGAGGACATACATACAGATCTATCAAGCTCAATTTTTTACAAGCAGAGAATGTTAAAGTGCTGATTGCTCATGTAGATTTTGGAAGCTTGAAACTCCTAGAAACTCCACACCCTTCTTCTGTCTGTTCCTTTCATGCCTATCAGTTTCTCCAGTATACACTTTCCCCAAATCCCTCTACATTTCTCTTCATGCTCTTGGCTTTGTATCACTTTGTTCCCTCTTTACTCCAAATCTGCATTTTAAAAGCTTAGGAAATGAATACATTACTTAGCTTTGTTTAATCTTTTTACAACATATACATATATCAAAACATTACATTGACCCCATAGATATGTACAATTACTATTTGTCAGTTAAACAAATAAGAGCCCATCTAATGTTGACGGGACCCTTCCCAAAGAGCTGGGTTGAGGTAGAAACTGAGTAGTCAAAGCCAGCACCCTTTTGAAAAAGCAGAGGTGAAGAAAGGCTCCTCAGGATGAGAACTTTATGTTAACCTGGTTTGTTAGGGGGACCTACCTACCGAATTGCACGTTATAGTATCCAGGGTGTGTACTGCACAAACAACCCAATATGCAGAGCTATGATTCCCGAGCCTCATGCTTCCATGTGTAGGAACTTCCATAGTTTCTGGGCTCTCTCCCATTAGTTTCTAGGCTCTTCTTTACTCACTTTCCTGTAGGAGTGAGTTATTTGGTCAATGAGATTTAGAAGCTCATTCGTGTAGTGGCTGATATGCCCTTAGCCAATTTCCTTTGTCTTTTCGGCTTTGTTTGCCTACAGGGAGAGTGTGTTCTGTTTGCTCTGTGTCACATGGTAAGGAGCCTGCCTGGGTGAGGGAGGCCTGAAGTTGTCCAGCTGTAACAGTGTCTGGGTGTAGCGGTCTAATGTAAGTGTAGAGGGTATAGAGGTCTAATGTAAGTCCACTTGGCCACTGATTTAAAACTGCACTGTCCATTCAGCCTCATACACAATAAAAGTGATTTTTAAAAATCTTTATTTTTATTAATCCTACGTATGCCCCTCACCTGGTCCCAAACTCTGGGGAAAAAAGAAAAAGATTTTATATACCGATTATTTCCATTTTTTTCCTTCAATTCCATGAGCTACCTGCAATTTTCTATTTATTTATTTATTTAATTATTCAGGGGGTATTTATTTATTTATTTATTGAGTCATTGCACCCAGACTAGAGTGCAGTATCTCAGTCACAGTTCACCATAGTCTCAACCTCCTGGGCTGAGGTGATTTTTCCACCTCAGCCTCCCGAATATCTGGGGCTTCAGGCATACACCACCACCTCCAGCCAATTGTTTTATTTTTCATAGCGATGAGGTCTCACTATGTTGCTTAGACTGGTCTCAAACTCCTGGGTTCAGGCAATCATCTTGCCTTTACGTCTTTCCAGAGTTCTGGGATTATAGGCCCAGCTGCAATAGTTCACTTCTAAGTTTCTGTTGCTTACAAACAATCAAACAAATGGAAACACCACTCAATAAATATTTAGCTAAAGCTAAAGGTATAACAAAATCAATATTAAATTTTGAGTATGTACTACAGAATAACACTTAGATTCGCATTAAAAAAAAAAAAAGCTTTTATCAAGAGTTCTTTAGCTAGAACCTGTAACTTCAAAATACTCTGGAGCTCAAGTTCTACGAAAATTACAAACTGTTGACAGCAGGACTCATTTTTAATCCTATTTTCATAAATCCTATTATTATTAGCTTAGCATGTCAGAATTTTCCTAAGTTATAGCCAGTTCTACTCATTATTGTTCTGTGATTTATTTCAAAGTGATTGCAAGACAAATTTAATGATCATTAAGCTAGAACAGGGCATGGTTAAGATTTCTGAAAGCAGGTTAATTTTACCAGGAGTCTCATATCTTCAATATATATTTTTTCTTCCCCCAAAGAAATACATATTACTGAATTATTCTTTGCTCCAATAATTCATCATTAAAGCTATTTTTTTAAGAACCAGGTAATTTTCATGTCATTTTGCGGTACATTCTAAGAAAAATTTATGGTATCAGATAAGACTTAACACTGTTAGAAATGAAGTAATCTATCAAAACAAAATTAGTATTTTTATAAATGAAGTGAACAAAAGCATAAATATATTGTGGGTGTTTCCTTGGTCCATTCTCTTTGTACAATTTGTTATAATTTTTAGTGATTGTTTTATCTTGAAATGCTGAGATATGCATTGGCACTGTTACTTAGAGTGGTGAAGTCATATGGCATTTTCTGCAAAGCAGGAATCAGAAGCAAAACAGATGAACACCGAAAGGACATCCCGAAATTAGGATTACAGAAGAAGTTTGAAGAATTTTTTAAATATACGGATCTATCAAGCTCAATTTTTTACAAGCAGAGAATGCTAAAGTGCTGATTGCTCATGTAGATTTTAGAAGCTTGAGGAAGACCCCATTAATCCAGCCCTCCAAATCATCCTCAACCACCTAACAGATTTCTAGAATTCTACCATCCTGTATCAGCTTTTGGGTTGACACTGTGTCAGTTACTAAATTACAAACACCATTCAGCTCTGGGATTTATGGTGGTTTAGGAACATGGTGTGGTGGAAATAAACCTCTGTTTTAGTCCTAGTTCCATCATGTGCTAAGTTATAAAAACACCTGCTGCAGAGATTCAGATCAGAACATGCCATGGTGCTGATCATTCTATAACAGCTCTTTTAAAAAATTTTATTTTATTATAGGAATGTGGGGTATTAAGTGAGGATAACTGCAAAAGTAGGCTTCATGCAGGTGAAGTTTGGGCTTCCAACTGCCTCACTTCCCCTGTTAATGAACCAAGTACTCTTTGTATTGTCACATATACCCCACCCTCCACTCTCCCTCCCTCTAGTAGGACCCAGTGACTGCTGATCCCTCCCTTGTGCTAATGTGACTCATGTTCAAGGCCCACTTCTGAGTGAGAACGTGTGATGTTCGGTTCTTTGTTTCTGTAATGGTTCACTTAGTATAGCAGTTCCTTGAAAGAGGACAATCCTCCCATCATTCTGTTCCACAGAAAGAGCTTCAGGCTATCACAGGTCTCTTAGAGACTAATCCTTTCAAATTACAACATTGCCACTTCCAAGAGAGCTAGGACCATCTCAAAGATCCAGCCTCCTCATCCCTGAGCCAGACCAAAACTTGCCCACTAATCCCAGCTCCCTGTTGCTTTAGGGAAATTTCATTTCAAAGGACTCTTAGCTATGGTCCATCTCAACAGGACTCCCTGACTCTTTCAGGGTGTAATACTTGAGGTATCATCTCCTCCTATTCCAGGAGACCTTGGTCTTCCTATGCCCACTGGTCTACCTCCACCACAAGGGCTTGTTCTGCCTGTCCAGACAATGACACAGCTTCTGCTAATCCACTCAACAAGGACAAGGGTTATTCCCAACACTTGGGACTTTTTGGCCTTACATTTTCATTTTCAAAGCCATTAAAATAATAGGAAAATTTGTTTCAAGGTGATTATTTTTTAATACTGAGTAGCAGCTGGAATGATCTTTGCCTTTAAAAAGTTAAAATTTTAATAGAATATCCTGCTACATTAATATATTATTCTTCACTTAGCATCATAAATGTCAAACCACCTGAATGAAAAGTGTTTAAAGCATCTGCATTGTCTATATAGATAATTATTGTAACCACCAAGATTCACTTCAATGTATAAAGAAATTACTGTGGGCACTCACTGAATGGCCAGTCACTGGACTAAGCACTTTACATTTGATTCTCCTAACAGCCCCGTGGGGCTTGAGGAGGTTTAATAACTCTGAGTGACTTCATCGGGCTGATCAGTGGCAGAGCTGGGAGGTGGTTTGTCTGACCTTGTCCTTGAGTCACTATGCTGCCTCTCCCACATGAGAGATGCAATGGCAGTACTTAACACAAGAAGCAAAATGTTGGCAGTCCCTAAATTACCTCCCTCCTTTCCAAAACACACACACCTGAAAAATTAGCAAGTAACTTTCCACAACTTCTTCACTTTATACACACACACACACACACACACACACACACACGTGTGTGTATGTATATAAATACACACACGTATATACACATACACATATATGTCATATGGGGGGACCAAAAAAACTGGAATTATTTTTTGGAGGACCAGCCCCTTATAGTGCAGGTTTCAGGCTTCCCCTTCTCATAAGTGTTCTAGGAACCCATCAGCCCAAGTGTGTCAGCTAGCATTGGTGTGAGAGGCTCGGTTTGGGGTTGGTTTCAGTGATTTTTTTTTTTTGTGGGCCGTAGGGTGGGGGGGGGATTCTTAAACGTGCTTGTTCATTTCATGATGGGCGATTTATGAGCACACCTGCCCACACTGCACTGAGTATTCAGCAGTTTTTGACCAAAAATGGTATGACCCCCTTGCCCCACCCTCCCTATTCACTCAATCTCACCCAAGTGACTTTTTGTTTTGTTTCCCCAGATGAGAAAAAGTCATCAAAGGGAAACTCTGTCGATGTGGAAACAAAAAATGGCCAGAACATGAAAAGGCATTAAAGTTGAGGAGTTCAAAAACTGTTTTGAGCAATGGAAAAAGTGTCTTGATAGGTGTATCATATCAAATGGAGTACTTTGACGGTGACTGAAGTTTGAGCATGTAAGACTAAATATGCAATTTTTTAATCAACAAATTCCAGGTGTTTTGGGGTCCCTCCCTCACATACACACACACACGTATATCAGTATAGGCCCTATGCTACATGCATACTCACTGCAAATATAGGGGCATTGCCTGGCTGTTGAGCCTGTCTAACAAGGGTTCTGTTCACACTGAGGATCTAATGATCCCTAAAGAGAAGGAGAGCTTGTAATTTAGTCATTGACTCTGTTAGGATCAATGTCTGACCTTCAGGGCTTAGACCCCTGGGTAGCCAAGGTACGATAATGGCCATCCATCAACCATCCTTCTGGGAAGATGGGTAAGCAACTCATCCAGGGAAGAAAATAATGTCAGGACACACAAAAGCTTTCTTAATTTTTTTTTTTTCTGAAAACATTTATTATGACAAGAGTCAGAGCTATGTGATAATAAAGATATTGAAAACTGGGAGGTTTGCCTAGGGTTGAAACAGGCAGGAGCTCCTGGAACAGGGAAACTCACTGCCCATTCCAGGGTCAGCTGTTGACTGGTAGGAACTTTGGTTGAACCAGAGAGAGGATGAAACAGATGGCTGTCGGATAATGGATTGTCAGATTGTCAGAAGGTCCGGTTGCATGTGTTCTTGGCCTTTTGAGGAGAACACAAGGCGCGACCTTTTTCTTTGCTTTCTGGTTCCAATTGATTTCCAGTTTGTAAAGAACAACAACAAACTAAAAAACAAGACACTAACGAAATGAAAAGCCATATCAGAAGACATGGGGAGCACTGTATGACCTGGTGACAGAGTTAATTAGGTGATGTTTGTTTGTTTTCAATTATCACCCACCCCAGTCCCATTTGACAGGATAGCCGTCCCAGTGGGACAGAAGATCAAGACAATGCCAGAGCAGCAGGTGGGGGCTGCAGGAGGGAGTCTTGGGGGGAGTCGTGGCAACCCACTGGTGAAGCATCTTGTCCGGGAAAAGCAGTGTCTGGCAATGATGTGAGATCCATAACACGGAATAGAAAAGGAAAGGGACATCAAGGGAGTAGGAGGAGGATGCTGGATTTGTAGGAAAATGTGTGAGACACTCTAGTTCAAGAAGGGAACCATTTTCTTGATGGAGATGTAGCCAGAGGCTAGTGTTTAGATGTACTGATCTATAGACCTCCATTTAAATTTTCTATTCTTTTTTTTTTTGAGTTGGAGTCTCACTCTGTCACCAGACTGGAGTGCAGTGGCTGCTCCCGGCCACCGCAGCCTCGACCTGCTGGGCTCCAGCGATCCTTCCGTCTCAGCCTCCCAAGTAGCTGGAACTACAGGCGCGCACTACCACGGCCGACTAGTTTTTGATTTATTGTAGAGACGAAGTCTCGCCAAGTTGCCCAGGTGGGTGTCGAACCCGCAGGCTCAGACAATCCATCACCTCAGCCTCCCAAGGCGCGGGATTACAGGCTGAGCTACCGAGCCCGGCTAGATTTTCTATTCTTAAAACAACAGCTAAGACAAATGACTCATCCTTGTAACAGAATAAGAATCACAGACTTCTATAATATTAGAGTTGGCAGAGATCTGAGAGTTTATCTAGTTTTGCATTATCCCACTGTGCTGAATTTTTCTTTACGTCACCCTGGCAGATGCTTTCCTTGCCTCTCCTTGGACATCACCCCCTCAAAGGCTACCACATTCCTGTTGCACACAGGCCAGATTGTTGGCCTTTCTATAAAAGCCCAAATTAATGGACTCGATGGCCCCACATCACTACTGTTCCCAGGTCTGCATCCTGGATTAAAATAATGTTATGGTATATGAACGGACATGGTCTTATAGTCATAGAATTTCTGTTGGTCTCTCAAGAAGTGTTTCTAAACACAATGTTTATCTCTTCCAGGACCATTCCTAAGTATTCATTGATTCTGGAAGAAGAGTATGCCAATGGAAATATGGAATTTTCCCTATTAAACCAGAGTTGAAATGGGGCAGTGTATACACAAGTAATTACTCATTAATGTATTCAATCAGTGTTTATTAAGCACATACTATATACAAGAGTTCAGGCTCAGAACCAGTGTTAGAATATGTAGATAGAATATGTAGAAATTGAAAGGCCCATTAACACAGAAACAAAGGGGTACAGCACTCAAAGGCCTAGACTTCAATTCAATGGAAGAGATTTCTAGGGCCCCGGGGGCCTCTAAGCTATTGTATCAAGTGGTTAAAAGAACTTACTTGTCTTGCAGCATCACAGCTTTGGAATAGATGCACAGAGGTGTGCTCAGAGAGTGGGCCATAGGAGGTGCTGTGCTCTGAATAAATACACACCTGTGTGTCTCTGTACACCTGACCTCACTTGTGTTCTCTCAGCCAGAACTTGGAGAGGATTCATCTGAAGAGAGCAGACATCTAACAAGGGGAAATGAAGAACTATAATTACCTAGTGTTTCCATGCTTCCGGGACTCTTTTCTTCCCTTTACTTAAAGCCTTGCAACATGGAACAAAAAGCCCTGAATTCAATTGATTTCAAAGAGATGATGCAGAACTTGCTGTGAAATACTGGAGCTACCAGCTGGCAGGCGGTGCGGCCCCAAAGAATAAGAGCACTGGGAGGAGAAATGCCTGTGGAGCCACTAGGGGGGACCGAAGCTCCAGAGAGGAGACGGAGTCGCGCCGGACATGCAGGAGAAAGCCACAGGCTTCCTGTCACAATAATTTTGTTCCTTGAAATTCTAAACCATGGAATTCTGCTGCTTCCTCTGAATATTCGCTAACAGGAGAACACCCAGTACTGCAATTATACTTTAAGAACAATCGAGGGTATTAAATGAAGCTAACTGAGGTGTCCATGAAAGGGCAGGGAACTTAGAAAATTTGCATGTATGTATTTAAATCTGTCTTTTAAATTCTGTCACAAATTGTTATGGACACAAAATAAAGGATAAATAGGGCATAAACTATTCTGTATCTGTACGTTGTTAGGGGTGAAGATACTCCGGGGATAATAAGATCAGCGACGAAGGCAAATTCACCATCATCAAAAGCCTTCAGTGCAGCAAACGGTACTCTAAGGACTGGGTTGGGGAATGTTTTAGAAGTGAAAGGAATTGAGACAAGTTGTGTGTCTATCAGTCCAAGAATGAGACCTGTGTATAACAAGCACTCAGCAAAAGATGCCAATACACAGTAAGCCCAACTTTCAGAAAATACAAAATATGAGATGAGAACCTGTAAAACAGCCAAATACAAAGCTCTATTCACATCACAGATGTGTTAACTTTTTTAAAGAATGCAGTTATTGTAGAATTTCATTTGAAAGAAATCCTGCTAGTGCATTTAAAATAGGTTAAGTTATCAAAATTTTAACATAATTTTTCAGCAATATGTTGATAGCCTAGTGAATTATACTAATAACAGGGATAGAAAGTATAATCTTTTAAGAAAGTGCCATTACCATTAATTTTTATTCAAAGGTTGGTTTTATGTGTTGTATGATTGGCTCACCCCCCCACTAGTCGGGTTAAAATATTAAATGTAAGACAACATTTGGGGGTTGGGGAGCAAAATGCCAATCAAGGTCAAGCTTAAAAGCAATGGAAAAAATATCTGCTTAAGTTATTTTCTCCTTTGTTTCCAAATATTTAACTCTATTTAAATTCAAAATTTCCAACTATATTGCTGAACTGGAAATTGCTAAGATTTCCAAAGAATATTATTCTTCAAGAAAAAAAATTTGCATGAATCTTACACTAATTAAAGGTGTGTGTGTGTGTGTGTGTGTGTGTGTGTGTGTGTGTGTGTGTGTATCTGT
>CAUYQG010052591.1:0-23390 GCA_963574415.1 Tarsius wallacei
TGAAATGTCAAGTTTGGTTTGTATTGGTTCCATTTTATCTTTTATCAACTTTGTGATTCCTTTAATTTTTTTCTATTTTTAATTTATATGCCATTGCATCTCTTTCTGTTTTTCCTTTTTCTAAGTTCCATTTTTCTTTAATATTGCCATATGGACATGCTTCTTTTTGAGATACCAAGCATATGTCTTCTAAATTTTCACCTTTTTTTTGTAGAACACCATTTTTAGTAATATGTTCTTTTTCTTACGTCTCTGTTCCTTCTGGGAAGTTTTCCATTTCATAAGTCTATGTATTTGTTTTTCTGTTTAAATTTTCTTGAACATGGTAGATACACTTAGACCTGTGCCAGCAAACAATTTGGGCTTTATGTACATACCCTTGCTTTCCACATGGGTATTAGCAAGTTCCCTCTCTCAGGTTAATACAAACAGTCTCTTTCTTAATTTAGTATGAGATTGCTAAATTGAGGTTGAATAGCCCCTTACTTCGCCTGTGTGTGTGTATGTGTGTGTGTGTGTTTTACTGCATTAGAGAATCGTGCATTTTGTCTTGATAAAGTAGAAAAATGTTTCAATCACAGGGCAGCATGGAATTCTCTGGACACTTTTCAATCTGTGCTTCTATCATAATTTCTTTCCTTAGGCGAAGAGGCAAATCTGATGGAGGACTGCCACCTTCCTTCCCTACTGACTTTTTAATGCTGGAGGTTATAGTGTTTAAACAGATGTGGCCGAGGAGAGCTTTGGGGAGTTCAGATCGCACAGGTGGATGAGGTTGTTGTTGGTGGGTTTTTCCCCTTATCCTTAATTCTTCATATAGATCTTTAATTTTTCAGACATTTAGTCTTATACCAAGCTCCACTTCCTTCATTTGCTCTAAATAAAAAATTTCCCTCTTAGCCTTAGATTCCATCATTTCATTCTTTGATACTCATTGAATATGAGTATTCTGGTGTATGTTACTTCATATCCAAACTCCAAATCATGACTAGTTACTTGAGACATGGTATATGCAGTCAAATATAGATGCCTGTCTTAAAAAATCCAAGTTCTAGAATGAATGGAAAACAGACCTTATCACCATTCAGGCAACTACAGTTACAATGATCTAAAATGTCCACCAAGAAAATACAACTTAGTGAGGTCTCCTTTCAAATACCTGGAACTACTTACAATGCTCCTCTATCACACCAGAATCATGCAGAATTCTGGAGTAAAGGCGTTGGTAATAAAATCTGTGGGGGGTATTCATCTTTTACTGTGGTCCTTATGTCTCCTTTCCTTGATGGCTATGGTTGTTAATATGCAGAAAAGCTGCCTAATGTCAATCATGAATTGACTTGGTCTACTTATTCTTTGAACTTGCTCGTTGGAGGAGTCCAATAAGTATTTAAATGACCAAAAGTCATGTCTCCTAAAATAGATGATGATAGATGAAAAAGGAATGGGAAGAAAGTGGACATTTACACAGAGATATTCAGTGCCTAATTTCCTAAATGCATTGCCTGTTCACATGGCCAACCAAGCAGGATTAGATCTGCTGAAATTCAGTGGTCATTCAGCAAAGACATTTAGGGTGGTCAAAAATAGTATAAAGTACTAATAATCCAGTATTTTTGTCTGAGATGGAAATCCTAGTGGCTGTGAGTAACTCACAGTGGTGCATGAACCAGGACCAAGACTGGTGGGTAGTTTGCAGTAAGTTTTGTTGAATTATACTGGAAAACCTAGAATCCACTTGAAGACCCTTCTTAATATCGCCAACATCTTTCAACGTGACCCTGTCTCTGTCTAAGGAATGCTGTATTCATGAGTAATTCTAGGTAGAATCTTGTCATAAACAGTATTTTTTAAGGGTGGAAACATAGCCTTTTTCTCCCTTTTGTGTCATCTCGTTTCTAATCATCCCCAAGCCCTGGCCACGGTTTATGAGTGATTTAGGTCAGTGTTGGCCAAGCTACTCTTCTGTAAAACAGGGTTGCAGAAAATGAGAGAACTGTAGAGAAAGGCTGCTTTAAGAAGGAGTATGTCAGCCGGGCTCGGTGGCTCAGCCTGTAACCCTGCGCCTTGGGAGGCTGAGGTGAGTGGATTGCCTGAGCCCGCGGGTTCGAGACCCACCTGGGCAACTTGGTGAGACCTCATCTCTACAATTAAAACAAACAAACAAACAAACAAAAAACTAGTCGGGTGTGGTAGCGCGCGCCTGTAGTGCCAGCTACTTGGAAGGCTGAGGCGGAATGATCACCGGAGCCCAGCAGGTCGAGGCTGCAGTGGCTGAAAGCAGCCACTGCACTCTAGTCTGGGCGACAGAGTGAGACTCCAACTCAAAAAAAAAAAAAAAAAAAAGGAGGAATATGTCTCCATGCCTGTTAAAAAAGGGACTGGATGGCCAGGTCTGTAATCCCAGCACTTTGGAGGCCGAGGTGAAAGGACTGTTTGAGCTCAGGGGTTCAAGACCAGCCTGGGAAACTTATTGAGATCTTGTTTCTACAATAAATCAAAAAATAAGCCAAGCTGGTAGCGTGCACCTATAGTTCCAGCTACTTGTAAGGTTAAGGCAGAAGAATCACCTGAGCAGATCGAGGCTGTGGTGGTTGTGAGCAAGCTACTTCACTCCGGCCTGGGCGACAGAGTGAGACTCAAACTCAAGCTCCAAAAAAAAGAAAAAAGGAGGGGGGTGGCTTGAGTTGTCTTACAGCCAAGACACTCACTTAACTGAGTATTTCCTATCGCCTTAGAGCTCCATGGATTTCCATAAATTCTTCTTCTTTTAATTATTTTTTTCCCACAGCAAAATCTCAGCATCTTAAAAAGATTGGTCCTTGGATCAACTGTTTGTAAACATTGCTTGAGATTATTTCCATCTCGTTTCTGATTGGCCGACAATATGAAAGTAGCTGCTGTGACAAACAGACTTCTCATTGTGACAGATGGGCCATTGGAGTGGTTATTTTAGTCAGTGTTGTTTAGAATTTATGTTGACAAAAAGAAAAGAAAAAAAGAAAAAGGAAAGAAAAGATTTCCTGGAAACAGGGAGGTGTTTGTTGTGTTTCACAAGATGCCTGAACGACACAAGATTTCCTTCAACTTCCATGGCTGATGAGAACACCGCCCGAGGGGCCGCAGAGCCACAGTCTGGCACCACGCAATGCAAATCAGCCCCGAGACTGACAAAGAAAAGACAGAAAATTGATATTCTACTAGTTTCGAAAAAAAGCCCAAAGTTATATTTACAAATAAGATTTCTGATGATGCCAGGAGAAGGATAGCTTTTTTAATAAAACAGAAAGCCATAAATTCTTCTGTAAACAAACAGAAATGCTGTTTCTCACAATGACTGTTTTCAGCAGTGGTCTTTTTTTTTTTTTGGTGAGTGTGCCCACTGCTCATTTGCGAGTCGCATATGGGCCCATTAACTTGTGATATGGGATTTCTAGGTTAAATCGGGATTGCCAAGGGGAAAATCATTTCCAGGTTCAGTGGTTTAATTTTTGGTTGACAAGATGAAGTTTATTCAAGGCATGAAGGAGGAGGAGGGGGAGTTATGGGTTATCAAGGCATGTGAGTTAGCAAAGTGCCTCATGCATGCGCAATACTTTTTAGTTTGTATTTGCAATTGTTATTTCTTATTGTAAATATAAACTTTTATCTGCTATTTATTCTATTTTATTTTTCTTTATGGGACAATTTGGAATTGTTTATCTGAAATTATTTAGATCTCCATTTTTTTTAGAGCTTAGGAAATATTTAATTGAACATTTTTGATATAAATCCATCAAAGTTTTAGGATGTAAATATGAAAGAGCTTTCCCTTCCCTTCCTTTGCTATTTTTAATTTACAAATTGCACAATCGCATCCTCTTGAGGTTCCAATCACTTCTGTATCACAACAATTATTTATTTTTTGCTGAATTAAATCCTTAGGAAAAAGCCTCCCTCATTATTCTTCTAGGCTTTTTTTTTAACCCCCCTCCAGAGAAATAAACTGCTAGCATACAAATAAAAGATGTCTCCTTTTCAGCAGAGTGATTTTCTATTTGGAATCTGCTTTCCCTTGCACAGCAAACCTTGCCTTCGACGTGTTCTGGAGTTTCTTGGCAATCATTGCCCTCGCTCCCCTTCCCACAGCCTCTCATGTGCTCCATTCCATCCTCCCTTCAAGCTTCTCCAACACCAGCTTGTTTTTTTAAAAAAAAATCCATATTTTCAAAAAAATAATTATAGAATCATTTATTATTTATTTATGGAATCACATGCAATTATTTATAGAATCACATGCAATTTCAAGAAATTATTCAGAGATATTCTATATATCCTTTACCTAGTTTCTCCCTGTGGTAATGATAAAGTAGGCAGGCTAGACTTGGAAAAACTTCAGGGCTGTAGGAAAGTTCCAAGCTCATGGATGCCTACAGCAGCTGGTGCAGGGCTGTGTGTACAAGCAAGTGGTCTCGCTATGGACAACTTCACACCTACCTAACTGTTAGGCTCTATTCAGACATACCTGTAGTGCTGTAGTTCTTCTATCCAGGATGGTTGCATTCGAGAGACAACCATCAAGACAGAAACTAGCTTAGAGACTTGCTGGAACATGTGCAACAATAGCCAAGGTTGACCAAAGATGACCACGACCTACTTTGAGCTTCATTCTACACTCATTATAATATCATCAGCATTGTGATTTCACAAAATCTCCACCCACCTGAGTGCCATGACTGTCTCGGGATGACCCTATAAGGCCTGAAACTCTCTCATCTAAGTGAGGAAGGAGTAACAGTGTCTCAGCCCTAAGACCATCCATTTCCAGGAAAAACCCACCCCACAACCCACTTCTCATAGAAAGAAAAGCTATAGCTCTACAATGGTTGGGTGCAGAAGCAGCAGCTTTCTGTAGGCTGTTTCTGCCCGCTCCACTTATTGGGAGCATACACTGTATTCTTCTTTGCTTAAAAAAGCTACTTGCACATCCCACTTCTCTGAGTGTTCGCGAATTCATTCCAGAAATGAACACAAGAACCAGCTATTGACCCTCTCAGACCAGGAGCAGCAACCCTCCTGCTGGTAATAGTATCAACTTACAAAACTACAGCCCAACAGCACAACCAGGAAATGGACATTTATATAATCCATCGGCCTAATTCAAATTTTACTACTTTACATGCATGCATTTGTCAGTGTGTATGCGTTTAATTCCACGCAATTCTAGTTCATGTATGAATTTGTGTGACTGATGCCACAGTCCAAATCACAACAGTTTCAGGACGAAGACCCCAAGGTTGCCCTTTTGTAATCCCAGGCACCTTCCTCCCACCTCTATCCCTGACCCCTGCCAACCGCTAACCTGTTTTGTGTCTCTGTAATTTTGCAGAATCGCGTGGTATGTCACCTTTTGACTTTCCGACAGCCCTTTTAACCAGGATATGTGGTCCTCATTCTCTTAGGAATGACACATTTTTTCTTGAACTTATCTAAAAATTCATTGACCCTCTTGCTGTGATTAAACTGAGTAACTGCTTTTTTCTTAAAACTTTGTTTCCATTGCTAATGGAAGTCATCTTTTTTTGTACTTCTCTTTATCTGTAATGAGAACAAAAGTGCTCCACAGAGAAACTTCTAGACCCTGTTTCTCCACAGCTATCTTCTGTCTTCTCACAGGCACTTCATCTCCTTGTAGACCTTCCCTTTGTCTTTGGGGATCACTGCTAATTACTGCCCAAAGAACACTTCCAGATCTTTCTCAAATATTTTAATACCTAGCTGACTTCGCCTTCATTATTCACGTTAAGGACCTTGACAATAACCTTGCTTGATAGTTTCTTAAACTCTTCCACTCTAGCCATAGTTCTACTCAGATACCACAATTCACAGGAATAGTCCCATTTTGTACCTACAATCCAAAAACCCTGTTCTTGGCCATTTCCATGTCTGACCACAGCCCTTTGTTTTCACCTCTCAACTTACAGAGGACAAACTCTTGCTTCCCTCAAATTCCCTTTGGGCACTTTTGGTCTCTTTGCTTTTCTGACAGACTGATTTCTAATTTATAATGGGAAAGAGTCAGACAATGAGGCTAGAGATGCAGGCTGGACAGTATCGTAAACATGGGAATAAGGGGGTGACTCCCACAGACCCAGTCCCACCATTCTTGAGCCTGTAGAGCCTACTGGACCAAGACAAACAAGTAAATCTCTTCTCATAGATGTGAGGGCTATTTGAAGAGGGAAAGGCAGGTGATACAGGGAAGGCACAGTGTTATATACTAAACTACATCTGGAGTCAGGGTGCCTCTTGTAAGTGACATATAAACCTTGGCATGAATGTGACCAGGACAATCGCTCCTTCGTGACCAAGTGATGAAGAGAAGAACATGTTTCAGAACAGCCTGTGTGAAGGCTGCAGATGAGGAAGAGTTTGCTGAACATGGGAAATGGAAAGAAGTTCAGTGTGGCTGCTAAGCTGGAAAGTGAAGAAAAAGCAGAAGGATAAGAGACTTGGGAGGTAAGCAAAGGGTCACCGGGAAGTTCTAGTCAACTGAGGAAGGAGTTTGGGCATCCTCCTCTGGAAGATGCTTTGTGATCACACCGTCAAGAAAATGCACAGTTGCCAATCTTGAGTTGCCTTTGGCATCTGAATTCTAGAAGTACAGAGGGAAGCTGTGTCACGTGAACCTGCTCTCTTTCTACCGTGTGCACACACCAGAAGTAAGAAGGTCCCTGTATGAGTTCCTGGGGCTGCCATAATAAATGATCACACACTGGGTGACTTGAAACGCTCTCGCAGTTCTGGAGGCCAAAAATCCCAAATGAAGGTGTAGGCAGGGCTGTGTCACTTCTGAAGGCCCAAAGTCTCACTGTGGGGCTTTCTTACCTCTGTCAGCATTTGGTGGCTCCAAAATCTGCCTCTGCTTTCAAATGGCCTTCTTTTTTGTGTTTCTATGTGTCCTTTTCTGTCCCTTATAAGGATATTCTCATTTGAGTTAGAGTTAGTCTAGAATGATCTTTTAATTTTTTTCCTGCCTCAGCCTCCCAAAGTGCTGAGATTGTAGACATGAACCACTATGCCTGACCCTCATTTTGATCCTTACCTTAATTATTCTGTAAATACCGTTTCCAAGTAAGATCAACATCTGAGATTCCAGGTAGACGAAGGGAAATATTAAACCCATACAGTGGCAATGTCTGAGAAATTCCAGTCTGATGTTCTGGTAGTGTTGAGCATATTTTGATAAGTTTTATTAACAAGGGAGTATCAGGGCATCAACATTCCCACAGGGCCCATGAGGGAACTCTGGGGCTTGTTTTGCTCTGCATTTTGAGTTTGAAATAATGACTTTAAGTATTTGGAATGAAAAAAATAAGAATGAATAATTAAATCTGATCAATAACCTATAAAGAATTAGGACTGTGTCCCAAGCAAGGGAATGTATGCCTTGAAGGTCTGTGCCTGATAAGACGTGTGCTTCCTTATACCTGGTTACGACTCAGGGTGCTACTCACTGGTAGCCTCCAGCAGAAACTCTGAGTGATCTTATGACAGCCTAAGGTAATGCTACTTTAGTGGAGGCATGCTAGTGTCTTAACGCTGGGAGTAGCTTATTTCTGCAAGATTCACAGCTGTTCCAAGGAGTCCAAAACAATTGTAGGCAATAAGTGTTCTGATTTAATCAGCAGAAGGACAGGTCTTGGAGCCCATCCTTCTAAGAGACTTCCACGAAACATCATAAACTGTCTCCACAGCTCCTCACAGCTAGTCTCTAAACAGAAATGGTGATGTCTCATATCAGCCCAGAGCTCACTGGTGACCTTTCTGCTCAGACAAATGAGGAGGCTTCTGACTATCCTAGTTGCTGAGAACAAGACGGTGTTACGGAATATGAACTAGAGAGTCGTCAGCGCTGGCATGAGGAGGCGCAGGAGACATTTTGCTCAGTACCACATAACATACAAAAATCAGCCATCACTAGACGTGCTGGCTTTCTAGAAGCAGCATGTTCAGTATGCAATCACGGGCAATACTGAGATTCCACACTTGACCTTGCATATGGGCAATATAAGGAAGCAATGTACCAAAACCACGTGGGTTTGGTAATTACTCAAAACACTGGCAATGGCAGAGGAGATGGTCATCGATTAGCTGTAGGGTGGCATCTAAATGATACAGAGGGAGAACCTGATGCAAAGGGTCGTGTCCCTTATTAAGGGTGGCCTGTAGGGGCAGAGGAAGAGACATCTTATACTCCAAAATTAGTATTTTCCAAAACAGGATAGAACTTGCATTTTGAGGCAAATGTCTATCAGATACCATGGCTTCGGGTGTTTTTTTTTTTTCCTGTGGCATTTCAAATTCGATGAAGTTTCCATCTAAACTTTGGATACATCAGTTGGCACCAGATGCCACAATGAGCTTATAGAACACTGAGAAAAACTGACACCCCCCCCCAAGGTATATGCCCACATCCTGCTCCATGATGACTAAAAGTGTTCCTTGTGCTAGAACTGAGGTCTTGGTTACTAGGCTCTCGTGGCTGTGTCTGAAACAAATGCTTAAGAATACAATTACCCTGGGACGGCTGGGATGGCAGGATTGAGAAGATGCCTTTACGTAAGAAGTAGAGTCAATGATTTGGAAATTTCATTTTTTCAACTTTACCATACAAGAAGAAAGGGAAGTTTACATTTAACCTTTGTTTCCCCCTTAAGAATGTTACAATGAGAGGCGGTCTAGTCAGCTCTGGACCGTTCAGTGTTGCCAGCACTGCATCGACCATCTCAGGAGAAGTTGGTGGAGGGTGGGGTGTCTGCAGGCAGTGGGGTCTGGGGTCTGTCTGTGATATGGCAAAAACAAGAAGAAAGAGTCAGCATGACATGGTTCAAGGCAATGGTGGAAGAAAAATAGAGAATCCCATTATATGTGTCCCATTCATGGAAGTATGCCTCATTACAATTAGGACTAACCGCACCGTGGTCTGGCCCCATTCATCCTCCTGCTGTACCTTTTGTTCCTTTCCTGCATTTGTGTAGACTTCCACCCAGGCATACAGGCTTCCTCCCATCCCTTCTCATACATTGGCTTGTTTTATTCTCTTCCCCTCCTCACTATATTCAAATCTGATCCATATATATGTGATCCAGCCAAAATGCTTCCCATTCCAATCAACCTTTCCTTATCTTACTTATAAAGTAGATTTTGCCTCTTAATTTCTATCATAATTTATCTATATTACCCTTATAGTATTCTCTTTTTCTATATCCCCATTGTAATTACTTGCTAAACTTAATATCTTCTTAACTGGGGAGAAATTCTTCAAAGTCAGGATGTGTATCTACGTTATCTTTGTAGATCCTGATGACAATAACAGATCTGCACATTTAAAGTTCTTCCATAAAGTAAGGCACAAAAGTTCACTTAGAGTTCCTCGCGTGATGTAGAGTTCCTCCTTGTAGATTAAAATAGAACAGATCTCCCCTCCCCACCCAGACAGTCGCAGAAGGAAACCTTGTCCCTAGTAGCAGATCTGCTGCATCTTCCTATCATCTTCCTCCCTGTATATGTTTGCATTCCTCTTCCCTATAGAAAAGCTCAAATCAGGTTGGTCTGAGACATTCAGTATGGTACAAACCTCTCTTGTGCCCGAATCACTGAATTCACAAGTGGTAGCTGCTTTAGCTTCTTGTGACATGAGACCACAATAATGAGGTCAAATTAGCAGTCATCTGACACATGCTTGGTTACCTGGAGTCAGAAACTCCTCCCAGATTTACTATGGGCATAGCAGGCTCTTTGTGTTCTCTCAGAAGTGGGTACTGTAATCTTTCCTGGCCTCATTCTTACAGCTATCATCTTGGGTATCTAACATGTACCAGGTACTGTGCTAGATACAAACTACTAACTTAATACAACATCCTTATGAATCAGATACATCAAGTACTATGACTGACACACAGAGATTAAGTAACTTTCCTAGTCATGCAGTGGGGTGACTAACTCTAAGGCCCCTGTCAGAGTAGCTTTACTTAGGAACGCCATCAGCCCCACCACATCTGAAATCATGAGTTCTGCACTGGCATACAATATACTCTCCTCCCCTGCTACTAAAACATTGTTTTTAATAGGCATCCTCTAATTATGAGTTCTTCAGCATAAAACTTATACATAATTTGTAAGATATCATATACTACCTTGTGTTACATTTGTTTAATTTGGACTTTATGCTTTTTCAAATTCTTTGTCATCTGTACTATTATTTTTTCCTTGGAATCTCTTTCATCGTTTGTCTTCGTTCCATACCAATATATCGTTTGCAACACAAGATTCAATTTTCTGCCTCACACCTCACATTCAGGCTAGAGATCTCTGTTTAAACTTGTATACCTTCCTTTAAGTCTTTGCAAGATACATGTTGTTCTCTTTCCTTTGGCCCATCATTCAGATGTCATCAGCAGCGACCCAGAAAACTACATGCTCTAGCTTTTATTTTTAATCTAGTGACACGTATTCTACATCTGTTTTCCTCTTCCAAAGTCAATAAAAATAAGTTTCAGGGTTTTTTAAGGTCTCTCATTTATTCTCACATGAATCAGCAGAAATGAGTAACAGTCAGAGGGCTGATGAATCCTGGCAGTTCCTCCATCATCCCTAGAGTAAGAGAGCCTCTCATTATCTATGTCAAGACGATGTATGAACGCCTTCATACCCTGCGTGGAAGTCATGATGCCTCAGTGAACTCATGGAGACCTGTGGCTTTTTCCCCACCCTGAGTATGTGAGACCTTAGGTCATCATAAGGAACAACTCTGATCTGTGCAGCAAAAACCTGATCGATGACTTCCACTGAATCCTCAGTTTCCCTTTTGGTAAGATGTTTACATCCTCACCACACTACTAAAGTGTTTTGAACAGTTTTTTTCTGGACAATTTTCTTTATCTGCATTAAGAACTCTTATTCTAATAAACTGAAGGGTGGGAGGGAAAGAAAGAGAGAAACACAGAGAGAAGCAGAAATTTCTCAGGTCTTTGCATCCTGCTCTGTTGATAGGCCATCCCACTGGTAGTGATGGTTTTAAGCAGGAGATGTGCCTAAGCTCTGAACAGTGGATCAGAATAGCCCATGTGGGTTTGGAAGTCAAACTGGAATTTTCCCCCCACCTGCAAGAATTTGGACTTCTAGTGACACTGGAACATCTGGAAACGTGTGTTTGAGCTGACCTGACTGCTCACTGTCCTCTCAAGATGTAGTTTCACTGCATTTGCAAAAGATAAACATTAGCAAAAAGACAAAAACAAAAAAAAAGTCACATCAGCTATGTGGGCAATCACGCTTTCCACTCCACCCCAGCACACACAGCATGCAGACAAGTCTCTTTCTCTTCCAGATCATCCTGGTGCTCCCTGTGGGATGCCTGTCCTGCTGTCCATCCTTGATCCTGCTGAAAGTTGTAATAAGGCTGGAATTTAGATCCTTAATCAGGAACATTATATGGTTACTTTGAAAAAGTAGTTCAACATCTAATTTCCTAATCATTAGAGGGTCAACATTTACAATTTTTAGGGGAATACAGGGAGAAAAAACCAACAACTATGGTAGCTTTGAGAAAATACCTGCTCTAACAACATCTGCTAGAAACGTGAATGTTATTTTTTGAAAATAATAGAAACAGAGCAAAGACAAACACCAACAAGCCCTTGAGGTATACAAAACAGAATATCTAAGCATATGAACCACATTGCAACTTTTAAAAGTTGTGTTTCTAGTAGATCTGAAGTTTATTCCTCCCTCTGGATAATCCTAAGTCAGAAATTCCCTGGAAATCTAGCATAAAATAATTAGATGGGCAGCATATCATGTAGCTAGTCTCGTAAGAAGAAAATAGAAAGCTTTTTTAGCTTTTTTTATTGGTCTGATTTTTAAACCCTTGGGCATGTCAAGATATGGAATTAAAGTAAGTACTAGCAAAGTTCTGAACACGGCTGTCCTTCCACTTGTCAATTACTTTAGGGTAGTGTGGGATGGATAGAAATGTATCTGTTTGATTTTGTTCTTTCTCTTTCTCCAGGATTTTCTGAGTTTCCCAGTTATTCAACTAAGCACAAATTGCTGTTCATACAGGCGCACTGCCATGATTTCTGATTTGCTGGCTGTCACTCCCATTAATAACCGACTAGGCTGTCAGACTGTCACTCCTTGTTGTTGTAGCGATTTGTTTCATACAAGGGACTTGATTCATGAAGAAGGGGGAAATAAAAACCTTACAGTTGTCCTGTTTTTCACTTGGAGGTGCACGGGGGTTATGGAAAAGCATTAAGTAAAAACACATACTCCATTTTTACCCTCAAAAATTAATTACCAAGCACACAAATTTGATATTTTTCAAGCTGAACAAATACTCCTCTCGGAGCTTGAAATTTGGTGGAATTCAGATCAGCTCTCAGGAATATTTCCATCCACAATTCTCGAGTAGCTTCGCCTGACATAGCCCAAAGCACAGTTCTCCAAATGAAGAAAAAGGCTCCGCTTCCCAGAGCACACTGCCTCGCAGCACCATCATTAAGCACCCGAGGGTGGCATGCTGGCAAGCCAGTCCCACTCCCACGTGCGGCTCACCTGTGGAGGCCTGCTTCTCTAGGAGCCCAGGTAGCAGAGTATCTAGCGAGGTTTAATTGCAGTACCATTTTTCGTTCCAATTTTCATCAGAAATTTAGTCTGTGCCTTGAAAGAATTGTAGACTGTGTCTGGCGACGGGCACAACAGAAGTCATAGAATGCTCCTCTCACTCAATGCTGCCAGTTCTCCAGTTTAGGTCTAGTATCATAGCTCAGTTCAGCAAGGAATTCTCCCATTGGCTTTGATGGAAACAGAGGAGATTATTTCTTCACACTCCATTTTCCACAGAGAGGATAAGAGGCTCTGTTCACAGGATAGGTGGGTTTGTGAGCATTGCAGATTCCTGGGTAGCAGGTAAACCAGCAAGCCCCTGCTCAGGGCTCCACAGCCCTCAGTGTGGGAAGCTTCCTCTCCTTCCTCCCTTTTCCAGCACACCTCCCTCCCAACAGTCTTATCTCTCGTGTTTGGGATGGATAGTCACGCGCTCTCTCTCTTTCCCTCTAAGTAACAGTAAACTCAAGAAAAGACTGGTCCCTCCAAGGAGAACAGAGATGTGTGCACCTGCTCATCACTTGTGACAGAGCCAAAGAAAAAGGTACCAGACACCATGCAAGTGGATGAGAATCCAGGCAAGAATGTGAAGCATTTCTAATGTGTGGACAACTATTAGAGTTTAGACCCCTTGGAAACCTTAAACACATGATAGTTTGTGTCCAGTTACTGCCTACTTTTCTCATGAGTTTGCCAGATGCTCATGAGAAATATTGGATAGAGTGAAATGCAAATAATAATAATTAATAATAGCACTAGGGTGCAAGTTCAGAGATGAGAATTGATTGACCACTGCTGTGGGCTAAGCATGAAGCCTCTAAGTCCCTGCCTGAAGATTTTTTCTGTATGGAACAAATTCCTTGAGCTCCTGGGGAGAAGCAGCAAATACTATTATGTGTAGGCACAAGTAAAGACTTACTTTGGCTAGAGGAAGAATAAAAGTAAGGAAACCTACCTAAGGAGAAACAGGAAGTGTCTTGAGCCTATGATCCCATATTTTATACCAGCCAGTCAAAGTCTTAGAAGAAAGGCAGGAAATTCTTTCTTAAATTAGATCCACTGAAGGTGCAAAGGTTACATTGGCTATAGGAAGAGGGAGGTTTAGACCAATGAGAAAGTCCTATCTCTCAGACTCAGGAACACATGGGCCTACTAAAGGTCAAGGGTAGACATCATTAGGCAAGTCAGAGGTGTGTCACCTTGAAAGAACTGTGGAATAAATGGAAACTGTTAACCTGAAATTCCATACCCAGCCAAAATAGCCATAAAAGTGACCTCAAAATAGAGACTCATAAAGGGAAAAATTTAAACAAAAAACATGAACTAATACTAGCATATCTTCAAGAAGAAGAAATAGGATTCCAGTCAGAAACTTGGAAAAGAACTCAGGACATGAAAATAAAGTTGATTTTCTTCTAATTTTTAATCTCTCTAAGCGATAACCATCTAGAGCAAAGATAGTAGCTATGCATTGTGGGTTTATAGCATATGTAAAAGCAGAATGTCTGACAGTAATATTACATAAGACTGCAGAGAGAAATTAGAAACAGACTGTTTAAAGATTTTTTTTAGTATATGTGAAGCAGAATAGTATTATTTAAAAATATATTGTAATAAACTAAAGATATACATTGTAAAATCTAGGACAGTCACAAAAAACATGATTAAGAGGTATAAATAATGAGTGAATAGTGGAGACAAAATTAAAACCTAACAGGTCTTGAACCAAAAGCAGGTGAAAAGAGATGCAGAGAAAACAGGAAATGGTGGAACAAGTAGAAAATATAAGACAATTGGTAGATCCAAGCACATTAATAAATATGTGAAATATTGATAAACTAAATATATCAATAAAAGACAGATATTATCATACTGAATTAAAAAAAAGAGTCAATGATCTGATATCTACAAGGTACTTTCAAGGTGGCTTAAATATAAAGCCATAGACAGGTTAAAAATAAAAGGATATAAAATATATTCGATATTGACATGAATGAATGTGTGACTATATGAATATCAGATAAAGCAAAACTTCAAAAGAAGGCAATTGCTGGGGTTATAAGCATCAGTACATCATAACAAATGGATCAATTTATCCCATAGATATAACAATCCTGGATTTGTATGCATCTAACAAAGGGGATTCAAAATACAAAAAACTAAATCAAAACTGAGTGAACTGAAAGAATAAATAGAAAATCCCAAGTTATAATTAGACTTCTGGTTTTGCCTCCAAGATATAAGGAACTTGGCAGTTACCACTCCCAACTTTACAATAAGAAAAAGCTGAACACACTTTTTTTGGACCCATTAGAGAACTGAGTTGCAAGGCAAACTATTATTCCAAAATTTGGAGAGACCATGATTTTGGAATACGGCACCTCAGTTTGGTGCCTATCTGGAGCAGAAAGAAGCTTCCAGATGCCATGACTCCATAGGAACATGCAGTGTAACAATTTTGACGAATTGCTTTAGTTCAGAACAGAAAGGTGTGAGAATGAAAACCTCCTCGGGATACAGTCTTATGGGGACACTCATGCTCTTTTGAGCTTGTGAGTACAATTTTCCAAATATTATAAAATATATCAAACCACATATCCAAGCAATCCAGAGATACCTAAGGAGGATAATTGCAATACATACATACATACATACATACATACGGAAAAGAAGAAATTTTTTAAAATAGCTACACCTAGATACATCACATTCATACTTCAGCAAACCAACCATGAGAGAAAAATATTTTGAAGTCAGCCAGTTTACCAAGGTCAAGGATAAAGGAATAATAAAAAGATGAGAACAGAATCAGTGAAATTGGAAACAGAAAGACAATAAAGAAAATCACCAAAAGTTGTTTTGCTTTTTAGAAAATCTATAATATTGATAAATCTCTGTATTCAGACTTACCAAGAAAAAAAGGGAAAAGACATGAATTACCAATATCAAGAAGGAGAGGCAGGATTTCATTAAGATTACACATCACTCAAAAAACAGTAAGTGGGCCATATTCTATGGTTCAGCTTGTAATCCCAGCATTTTTGGAGGCCGAGGTGAGTGGATTGCCTGAGCCTGAGGGTTCGAGACCAGCCTGGGCAACTTGGTGAGACGTCATCTTTACAATAAATCAAAAATTAGCTGGGCCTGGTAGCGTGCACCAGCAGTTCTGTGTACTTAGAAGGCTGACACTCAGCAGGTTGATGCTGGGTGGCCATGAGTATGCCACTGCACTCCAGCCTGGGCAACAGAGTGAGACTCCAACTCAAAATAATGATAATAATAATAATAATAATAGTATAAGATGAACAATTTTATGCCCATAAACTCAGCAGCTTGAATGCAACAGACAAATTCCTTCAGAGACACAAAATATCAAAAGTCACTCAAGAAGCCATGAGTAAACTGAATAGCCCAATATTTATTAAAGAAGTTAAATTAGTAGTTAAGAATCTTCCCATAAAGAAAATTTCAAACCAGATGTTTTTATTTGTGAATTCTCCTAGTCACTTAAGGAACAAATGAAACCAATTCAAAAACTTTCCAGAAATTAGAGTAGAAGGAAACACTTTTAAACTCATTTTATGAGGCCAACATTATCCTGCTACCAAGTCTCAGGGTATAAAATAAACATGGAAAAGACAGTCACATTCCTATACAACAATAATAAACAAACAGTAATCCAAATAAAAAACACAATTCCATTCATAATAGCCACAAAAAAAATGAAATACCTTAGCATCATCCTAACCAGAGAAGTCAAAGACCCTTACAATGAAAACTACAAAACACTGCTCAAAGAAACAAATGGAAAAATATTCCATGCTCATGGGTTGGAAGAATCAACATTGTTAAGATGTTCATTCTACCCAAGGCAATCTACAGATTTAATGCAATATCCATTAAATTATCAGCAGCATTTTTCTCAAAACTGGAAACGACAGTACGGAATTCAAATGGAAACATAAACAACCATGAATAGCCCAAACAATCCTTGGAGGAAAAAAAAAAAGTGGGAGATATCACACTCCAGACTTTAAACTTTATTCTAAAGCTACAATAATCAAAATAGTCTGGTATTGATACAAGAACTGGCATATAGACCAATGGAACAGGATAGAGATTCCGGGAGCAAAACTTCAATTTCTCAACCAACTCATCTTCAACAAAGCCTCCACCACCAACCACTAGAGAAGAGAGAACTTATTCAGTAAATGGTGCTGGGAAAACTGGCTGAACACAGGCAGAAGATTAAAACAAGACCCCTACCTAACACCATACACAAAAATCAACTCTAAATGGAACAAAGACCTAAATGTAGAACCTCAAACTATAAGGACCTAAGAAGACGCAGGAGATACCCTTACGGAAATTGGAACTGGCAACCAATTCTTGATCAAAACCCCAATTGATAAGAGATAAGATAGACAAGTAGGACCTCAGCAAACTGACAAGCTTCTGCAAAGTCAAAGAAACCACCAAGAGAGCAGGAGGACAGTCCACAGACTGGGAAAAAAATATTTGTCAACTGTATATATGACAAAGGCCTAACATCTAAGATCTACAAGGAACTCATAAGTGTCAAAAAGAAAAAAACAAACAGTCCCATTACAAAATGGGTAAAAGACATTAATAGACACTCCTCAAAAGAAGACATATGAGTAGCCAACAGAAAGGCATTGGCAATAGTTGGAAACTGTCGGGGGCGGGCGTGAGGGGAAGGTGTGAGAGTGGGATTGTCAGTAGTGGGAAACTGCCAGGGGAGGTGGGGCACACTTCATCAACAAGGGTACCTGCATAATGAACATTTGTATACTTAACCCTGAATTGTACCCCACAATTTCAAAATAAAAAAATTTAAAAGAAAAAGAAAACTAGAATTTAATATTTCTCATGAGCATATATAGAAAAATCCTCAAAAGAAAAAATAGCACACTGAATCTAGCAATACATAGAAAACATAATATATTATGACCAGTAGGAGTTTATCCTGGAAATGTAAGATTGGCACAAAATTTAAAAATCAATTGATATACTTTACCATATTAACAGACTAAAGAAGAAAAATGATATAGTTATACAAAAATTTCAAAATCCACTAATGATAAAATCTATCACTATCAATAAAGGAGACTTAACCTGATAAAGAACACTTATAAAAACTTACAGATAAAACAATAATTACTAGAGAGGAATTAAAAGATTGGGAAAAAGCAAGGATGACTGCCCTTACCACGCCTATCATCATACTGATAATGTGAGGTGATGCAACAAGGTAAGAAAAAGAAATTAAAAGTATACAGATTGGAATGGCAGAAATAAAGCTTTCTATAGTCACAGATGATAACCTACTTTAGAAAATCTTAAAGTGACTAAAAAAGCTATTACAACTAACAAGTTAATTTAGCAAAAGCATAAGCTACAAGGTCAATATACAAAAATAAATGGCATATTTGAGCAATTGGAAGTTGAAATTTAGGGTACCTTTGCAGTAATTCCTAAAAACATTAAAAATACAGTTATAAATCTAACAAAAAATGAACAGCATCAGAATGTTGAATAACATAAAATATTATTGAGAGAAATCAAAGATAAGGATAAGGAGAAAGATACTGTGTCCATACACTAAAAGATCCATTATTGTTAATTTGTCAGTTCTCCTTATATTGATTTATAAATTCATTGCAATCCTAGTAAAAGTCCTAGCAAATTATTTTGGAAATGATTTAAAAATATATATGAGAAAACAAATAAACTAGAATAACCAAAACAATTGTGGAAAATAACAACTTTTGAGGGCTCAGCTACCTACATTGAAGACTTAATATAAAGCAACAATAATCAAAACAGTATGGTATTAGCAAAAGGATAAATATATGGGTCAATGGAACAAAGTAAGATCCAAAAATAGATCCACATATACACAAGGGGACCCCCCAAAACAACGAGATTATTTTTTGGAGGGTAGGCCCGTTGTAGAACAGGCTTTCCCTGCTAGGTAAATGTTCTAGGATCCCTTAGGCATCAGTGTACCAGCTAGCATTGTTGTGAGAGGCTGCATTCAGCTTCAGTGAATTGTTTTTGGACATTCTTTGAATGTGTTTGCCTATTTCATGATGGGTAATTTACGAGCACACCTGTCCACACTGCACTGAGTGTTCAGCAGTTTTTAATCAAAAACGACATGACCCCTGTGCCCCATCGTCCCTATTCACCCGATCTTGCTCTGAGCTACTTTTTTTGTTTGTTTGTTTCCTTGGTTGAAACTTGTCCTCAAAGGGAAACATTTCGCCCATGTGGAAGAGGTGAAACCAAAAATGGTAGAGGAACTTTTAAAAGGCATAAAAATTGACGAGTTCAAAAACCGTTTTGAACAGTGGAAAAAGCATCTCGATAGGTGTATTGCATCAAATGAAGAGTACTTTGAAGGTGACTGAAGTTTAAACATGTAAGAATAAATATACTTTTTTATAAATAAAATTTGTTTTTTGGAGGCTCCACCTCAAACATAGTAAAATTATTTTTGACAAAGGTGTGAAACATTTTAAAGAAAGAAGAATGAGTCTTTTCAATAAATAACTTTATAACAATTGGAAGTCTATGTACAAAAAATGAAACTTGGTCTATACCTCACATCAAAAACAAATTTAACCCAAAATGAAGCATAAAACTAAACGCAAAACTTAAAACTAGAAAGCTATTAGAAGAAAACAGGCAAAAATACTTGCCACATTGTTTTAGGAAAAATTTTTTTTAGATGTGACATAAGCATGATTCATAAAAATGTTAATAAATTAAATATCAAAAAAATAAAAAATTCTGCTCTTCCAAAACTACTTTCATTCAGCAAAATGAAAATTGTAGTCACAGATTGAGAGTAATATTATAAAATACATAAATGATAAGTAATTCTGATTTAGAAAATACAAAGAATTATCAAGATTTAATAAGAAAAAAATAATAAATTACAAAACAATATTAACAGACACTTTACCAAAGAAGATACATGAATGGAAAATAAATTCACAAAATGATATTCAACAAATTTAGTGGCTCAAATGAAAACTTAATCTGAAAACAAAGTAGAACCACAAATGAGATATCACTTCAGACTTAATATTATTATTTTATTTTATTTTTATCTATTTTTTGAGTTGAGGTCTCATTCTCTTGCCCAGGCTGGAGTGCAAAGTCATGATCACGGCTCACCACAGCCTCAACCTCCTGAGCTCAGGTGACCCTTCTGCCTCAGCCTCCCAAGTAGCTGAGACTACAGGAAAACACCACCATTGCAGAGAAAAGATCTTGCTATGTTGCCCAGGCTGGTCTTGAATACCTGGTCTCAAGCAATCTTCTCACCTCAACTTCTCCAAGTGCTGGGGTTACAGGCATGCCACCATGCCCAGCCTACTTCACATTTATTTGAGTGGCTTTAAAAAAGAAACCTGAATACCAAAGCTAGACAGCTGTCTTTGTCTGAAACTCTCATTCATTGCTGATAAGAATACTATTGGTCTGGCCACCCCAGAGAAACAATTTGACAGTTTCTCACAAAGTTAAATATACATTTACCTTTTGACCAAGTTACCCTACTCCTAGGTATTATCCTAGAGAAAAGAAAATTTATGTTCATACCAATACTTGTGCACGAATGTTTAGATTAGTATTACTTATAATCACTCAGTCTGGAAACAATCCAGATATCCTTTAACTGGTGAATGAATAACCAAGCTAGAGCATCCATATAGGTAAATACTCCTCATTTAATTAAGACCAAACTGTTGAAACATGTGATGGCATGGATGAATTTTAAATGCATTTTGCTAAGTGAAAGAAGCCACACCCAAAAGGCTACGTATTATATAATAGCTATATGACATTCTGGAAAAGATAAATTATAGAAAAAGGCCAGTATTTGTTGGGGCTGGGGCTAGGGTGAGGAGTTCACTACAAAAGGGCAGAAGGAAACTTTTAGACAGAAAGGAGGTGCTCTATGCTGTATTTAATTGTCTTAGTGGTTACATATTTGCATTTAAAAAAAAAAAACTAATCCATCTGTATGCTAAAAGGCAGAATTTTACTTTGTAACTTATAACTCAAATACATCTGATTTTACAAGGATTAATGTGAGTTATATATATTGTTTGCTCCAGTCTAGGCAAAACTTTAGCTCATTTATAGATTTTAATAGACACAGTATAATTTCTGACTTAAAAAATTGAATGTAACAAACCAGAGAAAGTTAGCAGATATCAGAAAACATACACAAAATTCACTACATTTCACTTAAAATATAGGTAACTGTCCCTCCCATCACCACTATATCCCTTATGGGTGTAAGTCTTCTTTGTTTCTATGTGAATGGTGGAAGTAGAAATAGGAGACATTCAAAGACCCACTAGAAGAACATATACACAGTGGAATGTTATGCAGCCATAAAGAAGGACAAATATATGGACTTTGCAGCAACTTGGATGAATTTGGAGTCGATCATACTCAGTGATTTATCACAGAAACAAAGAACTGAGTTCCATATGTTCTCACTCATAAGGTGAACTTGAACAATTATAATGCTATAAGAAAACGATTGGCAGTAGTGGAAAACTGTCAGGGGAGGTGGGGTGGGACTGGCAGTTGAGGGAAACTGCTAGGGAAGGGAGGGGCATACCTCATCAACAAGGGTACCTGCATGATCGATGTTTATATACCTAACCCTGAATTGTACCCCACATCTTTATAACAAATAAATAAATGTTTAAAAATAAATAAATAAAAAGAATGAATCTATGATTTTACACATAAAATACTTGTATGTCTCAAACTGCTTGCAACATTCAGAAGCTGTAGTTTAAAAAAGATTCTTGAATCTTAGCATGGAGAAGTGTCAATGCAATCAATGTCGTTTTCAGTCCTTCAACAGATAGGTGACCTGTGGTCCATAGGAGAGGGAAGGAGAAGGAAGCACAGCAGCCTTAATTTCCCCTGCCCTATCTTCTGTAAAGACCTGCGTGCTGCATCTGTCCCAGGTCCTGTAGGACCCTCTCATTGGGTGAACCAAGCTGGCTGGCAGAGGACTCAGGAGACTGTGGACACCACCCATGAGGCTCAGTCGTCCCCAGGCATACAACAGAATGTGGATCTCAAGATAGATGAAACGTACTCACCACAGTATCCTTCATTGGAAAGAATATTTCATTTTGATGTGTCAAAATCTATCAGTCTCTCTTCTTATACTGTATGTTTTGGGAGTCTTAAGAAATCCTTGGTCTAAATGCTTTCTAGGATTTATGTACATCAGTTTTTCAGTGGTCTTGAGCTTGATTCTACTTTTCCTTGAGCACCTGTATTATGTTTCATTCCAAACTAGAAAAGGAAATCTCCAGGCTTAGATAGAAATGCCTTTATGGAAAAATTTCCATAAATCTAAGTAGCCCCATTAAGAATTTGGAAAATCTTAATAAAACAAGAGAGAATGTTTGCATCTCTTCTCTTAACAACAATTAAAAAAAATTGTAAAGCAATTTGAAACTCTAGAAAAAGCCATAGAAGAAAATAGTGGTCCCAATAGTGTAGCATAATGATTAAAAGCATAGACTCTGAAGCCAGTGTGCTTCCACATGAATTCCAGCTCTAGCATTTTGCTGTGTGATTTTGAAGAAGTTGCTATTTTTCTGCACCTCTTTTTATCTGTAAAATAGAATTAATAACAGAACTGTCAATTAAGTACATATACTCCTTAGTATAGTACTGATGTATATTAAGTGTTAAAAGGTGTTTTCCATAAAATGAAATACGGCAATCCTTTAAACAATTAATAACATGTAAGAAATAAATTTGACATTGATGTTTTAAACATTCCTTTCAAGGGGTACAGATTTAGTAAAATAGTTTCATTTTTTTTTCCCCATCAGAACAAACTATTTAGTTTTCAAATAAATCAAATTATATAGTTTTAACTGTGTAAGATCTGTCTATTTTTTTCAACTTTTAATAAAGAAACAACGGGCAAATGGGAAAATTGGGTATTATCAAAATTAAGTAAAAATGTGATGGAATAGCATTCCAACTTTGGAAGTGAAAGGATTAGGGACAACACATAATAGGAAGTCAATAATTATTGATGTCAAAAGAAATAAATGGTGAAATATATTATTTATACTTAAACAGTTAAAGCACAAAAAGTAACTAACAAAACTCAGGGGGAAATTTTCCGGCAAGATGACAATAGTACAGGTCAGACTTTGAGAGTCTCCACAAAAACGAGTGTCCATAAAGATTCTCTGTGTGAGTGGGTGTGTGCCAGTGAGTGAGTGAAAGTCTGTCTGAGGGAGACTCGTGTTCGTGCACCCAGGGCTCTCCTCCGGAGGTGACTGCAACCTCCCACTGCCCTGAGATTGGAGCTGCCTGAAAGTGCGGGATTGTCTGCTGTTCTCGGGGCTCTCCTGAGAAAAGTCTGCTGAACTGTATTGATCCTCATCACCTGGAGCCTGGTGCACACCATCACCTGTGACAGCAAGGCGGCTGAAGTCCCAGATCCATGGAGAGAGCAGTTGGGGAGAGCTAGAGAAGAGCCGCACCACTGATGAGGAAACACCGGTCAGAGTCATTCTCTGTCCCAGGATCAGACAGAGACCTGCATTGTCTTGCCCAGCTCCACCCAGCCTCCAAGCTGGGACCCAGAGGTTATCTCCTCAAATGGAGAGACAGATGTCCCTCCCCCATGCTGGAACAGGCACAGATGC
>CAUYQG010052592.1:0-14389 GCA_963574415.1 Tarsius wallacei
TATTTCAAAAGCAGAATAATTTCTGTGAAAATATTTTATTATTAAAATTTTTGTTTTGTTTTGTTGTTTTTTGGGGGTTTTTTTGAGTTGGAGTCTCGCTCTGTCGCCCAGACTGGAGTGCAGTGGCCGCTCCCGGCCACCACAGCTTCGACCTGCTGGGCTCCGGCGATCCTTCCGCCTCAGCCTTCCAAGTAGCTGGAACTACAGGCGCAAGCTACCACGCCCGGCTGATTTTTTGATTTATTGTAGAGATGAGGTCTCGCTTCCCCAGGCGGGTCTCGAACCCGCGGGCTCAGGCGATCCACTCACCTCAGCCTCCCAAAGGCGCGGTATTACAGGCTGAGCCACCGAGCCCGGCTGATATTTTTAAATGTATAAAATTTATTTGTAAATGTTGTCTTCAAAACAGATCTGTGAACAAGTTCTAATCTGTATATGGGGAAATTGAGTTTGAAGGAGTATTTTAAGGTTTAGGAACCACTAAAGTTTAAACAAAAGACAACAGCACAGAGTTTTGAACTGCTTATGTTCTTTCTACAACGCAAACCGGTCTTTTACTTTTAGTTCCAACTCAGTATGACAAGGATATGAAGATATGCGTTTGGAATTAATTTAAAGCCCAGGGAATAAGATAAAACATTCTATCAGTTTCACAAATATAAATATGCTTGTAACCTTGATTCAAAACCAGATGACCAATATCTAGAAAATTCTTATCTTCACAGATTGCACAACCAATATAAATTATGGATAAAAACTACCACTGGGAAAAAATATTGTAGGAATCATTCTTTTGCACATATTGTAATTCAAAAAAGATGCCAGATTGCTTGGAATTTCAAGTATTGATGTTTTAATGAGTAGACTATTTTCTCTAGTGGAGCACATCCAATTAAATTTAGCATTCAGTCATTTGCTAAAGGGACAGTGTGCAGCTTCTAATTGATTCCACTTCTCCTTTGCTTTCCCCCCCATTCCAAGATGCCAGTTTGATGACTTGTTTGTTTTTCTAAGAGGCACTGAATATCTCATTGGGATACATATTCGTGGAAGAGAAGTCAAGGGTCTACCATATTTAGTGTTTCTCCTTTTTTTCTCAGATATTCCAAGAACTTCCTATTTGTTTACCTTTCCTCAGGTTTTAAAAAGTTGCATTCCTTGGGATTCAGCCTTAATTATTTTTTCATTCATTCACTTGGTCACTCATTCACCAAACACTCATTGACTGCCTACCAGGAGCTAATGAGCGTCAGCATTATGAGGCAAAATCCCCAAATTCCTGGAACTTTGCAATATATTGTAAGAACTAGAAATGAAGAGTAAATGAATAACTGTAAAATAAAATAAACATATAGAGTAAAATGCTATGAGGTAAAAATGGGAAATTAGATAAAAGGGCCTGGAACACAGTGATTATAGACAGAGTGGTTCGAAAAGCATTTCTGAGGAGGTAACATTTGCACAGAAACCTAAGTGAAAGGGGGGCAATGTTGAGAAATAATATTCTAAGTAGAGATTACAGGAAATGTAAATTGCTATGGTACAGGTGAGTATAGTATGTCCCAGCAATGACAAAGAAGGCCAGTGTTTCTGGGGAATAATAAGCAAAGAAGAAAAGAACTGAGACTGTAATCAGGAAGGTAGAGAGACTGTGGAGATGGGCAGGCTCCAGGTCTGGCATTTATTCTCACTATCATGTCACATTACTGGCCACTGGTACCCCAGTAAACAGAGCTGATGTGTTCTGATTTTCAATTTTAAAAGATCACTCTGGCTTCCAAGCAGATAACATACCATAGACATATAACAGCAGAAGTAGGAATACATATTAAAAAATGAAGCAATTTCAATCATCTAAGAGAGAGATCATTGTTATTTGAACTAGAGTGTTTCATGTAAAGCTGAAAAACTTGGTCAATTTGAGATTGATTTTTAAATTAGACATAGGTGACTTGATCTTTGATTGGAAGAAACATGTGAAAGTGACGAAAGATATGTTTCATCACTTGTGTGTGTGTTTTGGCCCGAGAAATTGTTAATATAATAATTTTCTAAAATAGGACAAACTTGAGAATAAATAGTATTCTAGGGTTGTGGAGGTAGGAACAGGCTGGCCTTTGTGCAGAAATCAAGATATGTTCATTCTTTTTGAACTGCTGAAATTCCATATTTATATTTGATAGCTACATGGAGACATGGGATAGTCAATTGGATATACAAATTTGTTGCTTGGAGAAGAAAACCACACATATTTTCCTGCTGAATTCTCCTCTGTCTTACCTTCCTCAGGACTCACATCCTTTTGAATAAAACAATTGTCAAAGGCTTAAGTCCTTAAGTTCAGATATTCTAAGAGACTGGTTTTAGACTTTAAAATTATATGGCCTGCTAAAACATTTATGCCACGCTCCTAAACTGAGGAAGTAAGAACAGGATAGAGACTTTGAGTTTTAAATTTCCAAAGTTGCAATCTGATAGGCATATATAGATGACCATACATAAAGTTCAGTCAAATAGCTTCTTGACACAAGGTGGTGGTTGTTGTTTTCAAATTGTCCTTTGTCAGTTCCTTAGAAGTCATAGACTATTTTAGAAAGAAGTAAATCAGAGTCCACACCAAAACTTCTTCACCTCTGTAATGCAAACATTCACGATAAAGTTTCTACACTCTAGAGAATTTCGTATTCATAATATCAGAGGTTAGAATAAAACAAAATTATACAATAAGACTAAGTAAACGTATTATTTACTTTCTGCTTTTTATTCAGGTTTGTTTGTTTTTAATCAACATGTATAAACATGGACTTGGAGGGTTTTTATATTTACTTCAACCAAGTTAAGTCCCTTTAAACCTAAAAATGAGGAGAAAAATTATCTGAGTTGAAAGGTGTGGGTGAGCTAAGCGAGGCAAACTCTCACAGAAGCTCCGGGTAGGACACACAAAAAGCAGATTTTTTTTAGACTACAGCACTTCCGGAGTCTGATGTGTTTTGAAAGCTTCCCGAAAAGCAGTTTAATACAATCCATCAGTGGTATAATTACAGCACAATCTACAGCACAATAAAGTAAACCTATAAACCTTAATCCATTTCCATACAAATGTCTTTACTAATGAAATCAGGAATAATGAATAAGAACTATGTAAAATGGCAGGCTCTGCTCAAAAATGCTTCAGTTCTACGTAAGTTCTCCATAGGTCTCTCAAATATTATGCCATTTATGCAATTACAATCAGCTACTATTCTTAGGGGTTAAAGGCCTCTGCAAAATAAATGGAGATACTGCTTCAGTAAAGATGGCTCAATCAATCTGGAAATGTTTCTGCTTGTTCATGAGGATGACATACTCTAATCGGTATAGCAGACAATGCAGTTTCATTAAAAATCATGATTTTACAACTCATTATGTGATTGTCACATGAATGCATTCTGCCCCAATCTTGATGGGCTGAGCTTTGTGTTTCTCCTGAGTAGCAACCATTATATCCAACTAGAAAAAAGCAGCAGAACTAGCTTTTCATGGTAGTTCTGAGAGGAGTGATTGGGAATACTGTGAAGAATTTAAATTTTCTGATCAAAATGCTTTTCCCTTCAGGAAATAATAGCATCTGAAGGCAGTGCTAACAGGGATGGGTACAGAGAATAAGGAGTAAAAACAATACAAGTAATGAGGGCCCACGTCTTTATTATATTAAATATCATTACAAATACTGCTTAAAAATCAGTACATGCCTTCTTGAAGGGGTAAGGGTTTCAATCTTACTCCCAGCCAGGGCACAGACCCACTTACACTAGCTTGGTAAGTATAAATATTTTTCTTCATAGGGAAGTAAAGGGCAATATTTTTCTTCATATGGAAGTCACAGTCAATAAACTATCCATCTCTAACATGGAGTTGTTTCACATGGAAGACCTTTTGGTCCCTGAATAGTTACATCTTTGGTAGCTGCTCAATACCTGCTTAAGTATTAGATAGAGTGAGGAAATGTGTGACAGACCTTCTACAAGAAAATCCACATGCTTTGGGAAACCAGCCAAGGTTATCAATAGCTAGGGAAATAGTATAAAATAACAATCTGAATATTGAGACGAGTTAAAAAGGGAGAACAAACAATGTTTTGAAGTAGGAAAGGACAAAGCTGGGATGGTGTGTAGTACAAAAAAATGAATATTAAGCAAAGCATTCAGACCTGGAGTTATATTTCCCTTTGTATGCTACCCAGAGTGAAACAGAGGCAGCTGCTAAAGGTGATTATGTAAAACATGTCCACAGATGGAACTGAGTTTAAAACACAAGACAAATTCCTATTGTGAGGGTGACTCTCACAGCATTTACTAGGTGCCCAAAGTAGGGCAGGAACATAAATTGCCTACCTAAATGAATCTAAGTATACTTGTCCCACAGTCTGCTGTGTCCTTCATTTCCTGGAAGATATTTTACTTCTGAGATTCTTGACAATATAGCTTCTTCCTTGGATTGTGAAGGATCTTGGCAGCAAGGACTTCACCATCTATAGAATATTTGGGTAGTAGTCACTCATTTTTCAAGACCTTTTACTGACACTTTCAGTAAAACTCTAATATCAAACACAAAAGTCTATCATAAGTACAATGTGAGAGGCATACCCTTAGAAGTGGCATCCAGTATCTAGTAGCCCTACTGGGCATTTTTAAAGATCTTATACTCAAACTTACAAACTCACAATCAGCATGGAAAATGTAAACTTGGCAAGATGCCTTAGAACTTGGCAAAATTATGCCTTAGAACTTGGACACTTAGAATAAAAAAGAAGCAGAATGGATGACTCAAGTTCAGAGATTTAGGTCAAGGAGTAGAGATCTACCTCTGTCACATGCGGATTAACTTATACATTTTAATAACCTATCAGAATCTTTAATAATTGCTTGGATACCTGAAGGAATATTTTGTTATGCAATATCCATGATTTCTAGAACATTTTTGCCATCTTGATTATCTACGTGAACTCCATCTCCTCTTTAAAAGTTTTTTCAGACATGGGCTTTTCCTCCCACCCTTGACTCCATAGGGGATAAGAATCATACTTTTAACTTGATCTCCTTTTTACAATGTGTATATTACAGACACTTAATATGTGGGTGACTTTATCAAATGAGTTGCTTATTAGCCTGATTTCCTTTTTATCTGTGTATGCTCAGCAATTAGCATTGTTCTTGGAAGTTAAGAGATTCTCAGAAAATTTGTTAAACATATTTTGAATTGGACCACATAATGCACACACCTAACCTTTAAAAAAAATCCCATTTCTTATATTCACAAGATTGCAAAGACAAAATTGTTTTTTCATCAATGAAGGAGGCTCTGTCTCATTCAGTGACTTGGTATCCAATAATTCTGACTATTCACAGTTGGAGAGTATGCTACTACTTGTGATTTTACCTGTTGTCTTAATTCATGCTCACTGGGTGATTCCCCTGTAAGCTTCCCCTTGGTCTTCTCTTTATTCTCTTTCCCTTGCAAAGGTCTCAGCAAGTAAGAGTGTTAAGAATGTCGTGAAAAATACAGTATCTCACTACATTTTCAAGGAATGTTTGCTGCCATTGACATAACAGAGCCATTCTCTTTTCTTCATGAAAGGCTGTCTTCTTTTAGAGATGGTTTTACAAATGCTAACTCAGTCATTCACTTTTCATGTTTAAAATATACTGTACTCGCCGGGCTGGGTGGCTCATCCTGTAATCCTGCGCCTTGGGAGGCTGAGGTGAGTGGATTGCCTGAGCCCACGGGTTTGAGACTCGCCTGGGTAACTTGGCAAGACCTCATCTCTACAACAAATCAAAAAATTAGCTGGGTGTGGTAGAGCGCGCCTGCAGTTCCAGCTACTTGGAAGGCTGAGGTGGAAGGATCGACGGAGCCTACGGTGGCAAGGAGCGGCCACTGCACTCCAGTCTGGGCAACAGAATGAGACTCCAACTCAAAAAAAATAAAAATAAAAATAAAATAAAATATAGTGTACTAAGTAAAGCCAAAAAAGTTGTCACATAAATATGACAACAGTAATAATAACACCAATATTAGTACACATTTAAGTGTACTTGTGGAATTATTCAGTACAAATGCAAAACAAAAACAGTTGTGGATTAGTTGATGAGAAATACAGAAAAATATGTTTTCAATTTACCTGGGGCCAGAGGCTCAAGATTTCCCTAGAAACAGATTTTGCTGTTGAGCTATTCCATCATTTAAACAGAGTATCTTTAGAGGAGTTATGTGGCTTGATTTCTATACAGAATTCTTTATTCAAGATGTAAATTTATACATCTCCTGATACCATTGAGGGCACTTCTATGCTAGAATAATTTAAGACACTTCCATGACCATCTGTATGAAAAGGAGGTTGGCTAGATACCATCTAGTAGGTTTTTTTTCATTTGCTTGTTTGTCTTTTTAAAACTAGTACTTTTAAAGTTCTAAACTGTGGCACATAATGTACTTTTTTGAGTAGTAAACTGTGTATCATAATCAAAAACATCAGAAAGTTTTAATTATCATAATAAGTGCCCATTGGAATACCTCTGTATTATTAGTTAAAACACATTGTTTTAATTCTTACAAGGGAGTCTATGTTCTTTCCTACAAATGGTATATTTTTCTTTCTGGAAGGATGAACAATACTACAAATAATGATCAATGACCTCAGAAGGCCACCATTAAATGCACTTACAAAAATTAGTCTCTACTTGAAATTCTCTTACATAAGTGGTATTTATGGTTCCTACATAGCAAGGTAATACTAAACAGGCTAAAACAATTGGTGTCCTGGCATCTCTGTCAGGATATCCTTGCTAAGGAGAAGAGCCATCAAGAAGAACCATCCACAAAGAATATAAATTACATTTTCCAGCTCTACTCCCCAGATTCTTTTCTGTTTAATTATGTGGATGTCAAACTAAATAATTCACATTATACTATTGAT
This sequence comes from Tarsius wallacei, assembly GCA_963574415.1. Lineage (NCBI taxonomy): Eukaryota > Metazoa > Chordata > Mammalia > Primates > Tarsiidae > Tarsius > Tarsius wallacei. The sequence continues at coordinate 6,956 of CAUYQG010052592.1, forward strand.
TGTTTGAGTTAAAGTGTTACTAATTCTAAGTACGAGAAATATTTGAATTGATAAGTACATAAAGCATTTTCCCAAGACATACTTAAAGAGTATTTAACATATTATCACTATAAATAAATTATCACATACCATCACTAACACATTTAAATGATATGAATTGAACACTGATTATAGGCCTGGCATAATAACAAGCTTTGCAGATACATCAGAAATTATGATGTTATACATTTTACCAAAGAACATACAAGAGATAAGGCAAATTTGATTGATATTGTTCATGAAAGATATATATTGTGTGTGTGTGTGTATTCTCTCATACACTTTTGTGCACATGTGTTTCCTGAGGTTGTATTACTGTTGTGTAAGGACATAGTGTAAGGATTTGCAGTCATATGACCTAAGTTTTATTAATAACATCAGCTTTAATTAAATGCCATTTGCTTAAGCAATCGACATTTGGAGCCCAATATTACAAATGGAAATAAAGATAGCTAAATAAAGTGATTTTGTATGTAAATTTTTATATAATGTTTGACACTTCACTATCCTTAGGATGTAAACAAGCCATCTTCAATCACCACTATGTGTGCATTTTCTTTTTACCATCTTTTCTCTGTGGAACTTCATCCACAATCTTTAGAAAGCACACATTTTAACACTAATGTATTGTCTATTCACGACTTTAATTGTTTGCTTTGGCAGAAATGACATTCTTGTTATTATCAGCTAGGGTCACTGAAAACAGTTCCTCATGCCATATCAAAGTGTTGTTTATCCATCTAGGAAGCTTTATAGACATTGCCTAAAAATTGAAAAATATATATGTATGAATAATGACAGCTAGAATATAAGCTGCCCAATTCTTACTAGATAATAGGCATAATGCATGATTTCCAGAAATTTAACTCGAACAATAAAAGAAGTAAACCTTGTAGTACTCAGCAGTTTACAAACTTTTTAAAGAGACTTCTAATGCCTTTACCCAAGAGTAGACAACTTTTGATGAGGCCAACCTAAGATCTGTTTAAAATCAATAATGTCTGTGACTTTACTCTTTGAATATGAAATTTGCAAATGTAAAACAATTGCTGAAAGTTATATCAATTACACATGAATATAGAGAAGATGCTGCATTGAATCTATCCCCCCAAATCCCTGAAACAACTCACTTGTGCGTGAAAGTCAATTTACATTTTTTTTTCAATTCTAGAAATAGAATTTTCATTTTGTGTCATATTCATAAAAAAGCTCATATATAACTCAGCAGGGTACTCACATGTGCTTAGAAACAATATTAGGTATGGGAATTACCTTTTGTACCATAAAGACAAAATTACTCACTGAGAAATAAGATTTTAAAGGATCTTCAGAAAGCAAATGAGAAACACACACACACACACACACACACACACACACACACACACAGAGAGAATTTCATCCGAGACTGGAGCTGTTGTATTGCTCATCTGCAGGTTCCTCATCCCTCCTGTATCAATTTACATCTCTACTTAGATTCTCTTCTCTCCCAGGAGCATGAGAAGCTGTTAGATTTTAATGAAGACATGTTGTGGAGGGAGCTGTGGGGTTACATATATGAGTTCAAATCCTGCAAATGGTTTCTCAGGAACAAAGGCATGGAAGATTTAGTATAAAGGAAATATAGATGCAGGTGCAGCTAAAGCAAAGCAAATTTACTTAATAAAATATCATAAGAATTTTGTGTTATTATAAAATCTTCAGAATTATAACTCTAATGATTGCATAATATTTTATCAAGTAGATACACTTCAGGCTACTTAACTGATACTCAATTAAAGGCATTCATGTTTCTTTCCTATATATTTACAGTAAGAAAACGTGCTGCAGTAAACTTTGCACTTAAGTGCTTCTCCTTTTCCCATATACTTTCTATGTTCAGTATACTTTTCTTGGCTTGTATTCACAGAAGTATATTTATTAGGTCAAAATTTGTAAATATTTTATGTTCTTGCTTATATTGCAAGATACATTGCTTACCAAATGAATTATAAAAATGTAGTTTTGTAAAAGGGTGTTTATTTTTGCAAGCAATAAATATAATTTTACTTTTAAGCTTAAGTTAAAATAAATTGTAAACAACATGACTGGTACTCACAGTGGTGATATTGTAGAAAAGCACTCAAAGTTTAGATTTTTTAGTAGTTTGTTCACCTCTACTAAAAAGTTGATGAAATATGGTCAGAGTAAAGTCTTGTGTGAGCTTCCATCAAACTTTTAGAAATTCTTTTTTTTTCATTATAGTTTAATAAGATTGAGGTAGATAATGGGGCAAAATATCTAAAAGATTATTTGATCACTTGAGACTTCCTTTGCCTTTAAATATGCTTTCTAATCCAAGGATGTATTACCATAAAGAACATTAGAAATTGAATATACTGCAAAAGCATCTCTGAGTTTATCAGGGATGATTTAAAATATATGAATATGGCCAGGCGCAGTGGCTAATGCCTGTAATTCTAGCACTTTGGGAGGCGGAGGTGAATGGATTGCCTAAGACTGAGGGTTTGAGACCAGACTGAGCAGCATGGCGAGACCTACTTTCTACAATAAATCAAAAAATCAGCTGGGCATAGTGGTGTGCACCTGTATTTCCAACTACTTGGAAGACCGAGGCAGAAGGATCGCCTGAGCCCAGCAGGTCGAGGCTGCGAGGGCCATGAGTATGCCGCTGCACTCCAGTCTGGGCAACACAGTGAGACTCTGACTCAAAAAAAGAAATGTGTATACTTAATTCAAAATGAAAATACGTTTTATGTAAATTTGTCATATGCCTATTCTGTGTTATCTTTCACATAGTCTCTAGAGATTCATCAGATATTGTATGTTTTGGTGACAGAATGAGTCAATTCATAACAATAAAATACATGCTTAAATAACAATATTACACACATACTCAAAGTCAGTATGGTTTGGTAGAATAAACACAAGGTTTGATATTACACAAATCTAAATTTTTTAAAATGGTTTTTCCATATGCTATTTTTTACCAAATTTTTTAATTTTTCTAAAATTATGTGTGAACATGTCTAACACATGGTAGTTGCATAATAAATGATACAAACCATGAATAATGGACCAGATAATCCAACTGATATGTCTTATGAATTTTTAAAATTTATGTATTTAATTTTAAAGATAGAATTTTGCTCTGGTGCACAGGTTAGAGTGCAGTAGCACCATCATAAGCTCTCTGCAGATTCAAGTCTGGAACTCCTGGCCTCAGGAAATCTTCTCATCTCAGCTTCATGAGTAGTTGAAACTACAGGAGTAAGCAACCATGCCTGGCTAAATCTTATGGTTATTCAGTGACTGTTACACACCAGGTCAAAGGGGAACTTCTCTATTTATGCAGGACAGTAGTAGTTATAAAATTTAGATTTAACACAATACTAATGACATATCTCTGAACATAATTGCCACAAATGTAGGCAAAGGCAAATGTTAACAGCATTGGAATTAATATATAATTGGAGGCTACTAAAAAATAAAGAATATAATTAGCAACTCTTTTAAACAGGGTTCCACAGTTGCCATGCCACATATTTCTGAGGACTACTTTAACTACCAGCAGTGGGATTTTTGAAACGGTCTTTGAAGTAACTGACAGGTGAATCTGACAAACATAATTACATTGAGAAAGTAAAATCTCAATTCTCAAAGAAAATAAATTAGAGAGTTGAATGCTAGGAGAAAGGAAACTGGTTCAGCTAAAGAATGCAAGGGGAAATGAATTAGTACAGTAAATATTCTATCCATTCGTATACCCTGTAACTTTCAAAAGATGAGAACCACCTGGGATTTATTGGGCTCAGAAATCTCTTGAGTGTGGTGTGTGAGCTCGTCATGTCTCTCATACAAACTATCTACTTGAAAGAAGAAAAAATAGTAATCATGAGTAGCAGGGAGTAATTTATTGTAGGATGAAGAGAAAAGCACACAGAGATAAAGTAGTCTTTATCTGCTAGCCTAAAAACACTTAAAACGACCTAAACCTGAACTGTCCAGTAAGGAAAATTTTTTAATGAGCCATCCAATTGTACTTATCTGACTACTCTTGTCAGAGGCTAGAGGGTCTTCATTCATTCATTCAGTCATTCATCCATCCATTCATCCACTCTTTATTAAAGGACCATTATGTGCCAGGTACTATAAGGTGTTAGCAATTTAAAGATGATACGTGAACCTCAAAGAATCTCATGGTCTGATGGGGAGGATCTACAAGTGAAAAAAAAATCACAAAGCAGTCAAATTAAGGCTATGATAGATGGTTTTACAAAATGTCAACATAAGTAATTTAGCAACCTTCATTGGACTTTCATTTTAAGTGAAAATAAGGAAGATTTTAATCAGCATTCACAGAGTTCTTATTATGTAAGGCAGATAGAGTCTACTGGAGATAGTAATAGTCCCCACACTCAAGAATGCAAGTGCAAGGGACAGGAAGTGCACTCTATTAAATATTTTTAAATAATTCCTATTTTATTGCACAGATATGTGTAAACCATATGATTCATTGGACATTATGTGGAGTCATGCAATGATTCCTGTCTCCTTCTGTGGAACTTGGCACCATTTGCCAATGGTGTGTTTCAAATGCTATGTCCAGGACTGAACATGATATTCTATGGGATACCTGATGTCCCCACATGCCAAGGAGATGTAGTAGAAGAGATAAGACTAGAGAAAACAATCCAGCATAAGTTAACCCAGGCCAAACTATTGTGTATTTTGTTGTTGTTTTTTATTTTTCTTCTAGAGACTATGGTTGTAAGTGAAGAAAAAGAAAATAACCTTTCTCTAAGACTCAAATGCCTTGAGGAAGCATTTTAAAGATGCAATTAATTTTATGTATTCTAAAGACAAGTGGAAGCAGGGCTCTTGTTGTCTTTCCCTCTCTTATGGGAATTAAGCTCACAATATGAAACTTTGTCTATTTTTCCTCTTCTTAAAACCTCATTAAGATACACAGGCTCAGTAGGACACATCCCGTTGGTGCTACCCCACTAACCTTTCCTCACCTGTCTAATGCTCTGCCTTTCCCTGCTCGTGCATCACTCAGATGCCATCCTCATTGGCACTGTTTCTCCAAGTCAGCCTCAAATCTCTAGCCTAAAAAGTGTTACTCATATCCTGAGGCATTTGCAAGGATTCTTTCTCACTTTAAATAAAACATTATGGTATTTCTGTCCACAGGTACTCCTGGGTCCATGCAGATGATGCTATCCTGACACTGTACTGAGAAAGTGGAAAAATAATCCTGCAGTTTTCTTTGCTGCCTTTGGTGAGGCTTCATTTCATTGGTTGCTCTCTCTGCTTTGACTTGAGTGAACTGACTTCTACAGTGTACACTTCTCAATGGTCCCCTTTGATCCTTTGTCTTTACTGTGGTCAGTGGGATTAGACAAATCACAGGTCCCCAAAGCTGGTTAGATAAGAAAAATTCAACTTTATTGGGTTTTTTTTCAAGAATAGCATGGAATTTCTGGGTCATAATAGTGTCATCTGCCTACCTGCAGGAGGCAGCGATGCTAGAGACATGTCCATGAGCTGGCATTTGAATGGTCATTTGAAGAGCAAAGTCAATGGGGTTAGATGAGGCCTTGGTAAAGTTGTCTCCAGATCAAACAATGACATGAAAAGCTAATATTATCTTTGGCTTAACTTTTAGTTGTACAACACGCAGAAGAGAGGCAAGAGGCCAACTTTATTCTTAAGCAATCAGTATCTACCTGTACTATCTATCACATACACTCTGAGAACCACAGAGAAACATTGGCTCGTGGTTACCATGTCCAGTAGAGAGAGATTAAAATCTGGAAATGAGAATAAATGGAAGGAATTAAAAATTGTTTAGCTAAAAAGTCTCAAAGAAGATATAATGGCTGTCTTTAAATATTGAAAGATTTGAGATGGAAAGGGAAATTGAAACTACTTGGTGTTTTTGAGGGAAGATTAGAGAATCTTATTGTCTTCAAACAAAAATGGAATTTTTTTTTTTTTAAGAGTTGGAGTCTCACTCTGTTCCCAGACTGGAGTGCAGTGGCACGCTCCCGGCCACCACAGCCTCGACCTGCTCGCCTCAGCCTTCCAAGAAATATGTGCGTTAGAAGGCCCGACTTTCTAGTCATTGAAGAGATTCTGAGAGATTTGGGCTAGGTACTGTCAAGTTGTCCAGATTTTCTGTTTCATACTTTCCCTGTAAAAGTCTCAGATTCTTACTTCCAGAATGAACACATTACCCAAGGCAGAACTAATATTAACCTAACTCTCACCAGAATAGTGGTTTTCCTGAACATAGTCACTGTGTACTCTGGGTTTATCAAGCCATACTTAACATTTTATAGCAAAATAGGTACCAAGTACTCATACACTGAGGAAAATGCTCAACAAAAGGAGTCGGACAATCCAACCTTCAGAGAGTATCTTGCCATCAAAACTCTAGTTCTTAAATTACCCAATTTTTACAAAATTTTCTTTTAAAATAATGTGCTAAAGTAGAAATAAAATAAAAATATTTAAAACTTTTATCTCAAAAGTCAAATAAAGACACACTTAATATTTTGGTAAATTTTCCTTTCTTTATCTCTCCCTCCTCTCTCTCAAACATACATACATAATAATTGAACTTATCTGAGAAAAAGGAGATCTGAAATGAGTTCAATTAAATCAAGTCTAGCTGCACATAGAAACCAACATATATCTAAGCCCAAGAAAGATATGCGAACTACAGAGAGTACAATTTTTTGTTGAGATCAGAATATAATCATAGAGTTTTATTCAGAATCACGATTCAAAGAAAACAGATGGTTAATTTCCTGCTTTAAAAAAATGAGTACTTTTGAATACCTAGTACATATGTTAATATGTAGTAATTGCCAAGATTGCCCCAGGAGAAACATCCAAAGTGAAGAATAGCATGAACATTCTCCTATTTGTGTGAGAAAGCACAAATATGGACTCACAACCACTTTCATATAGATATGGCATTTCTACAAAAACATTATAATTTTTTCTTGTTTTTTATTTTGAAACTCAGCAAAAAGTATAAATAAACAAACAGCATAAATAATCTGGAAAAAATGGTTCCCTAACCTCTAAATAATTAAGATTATTTTCTTTTTTTTCTTTTTTTTTTTTTTTTATGAGTTGGAGTCTCACTCTGTCGCCCAGACTGGAGTGCAGTGGCCGCTCCTGGCCACTGCAGCCTCCACCTGCTGGGCTCCGGTGATCCTTCCGCCTCAGCCTTCCAAGTATCTGGAACTACAGGCGCGCGCTACCATGCCCGGCTAATTTTTGATTTATTGTAGAGATTAGGTTATTTTCTAACAACGACGTTCTCCTATATAACATGATGGAATAATAAAACTTAGGACATCAACTTTGCTATTATGTTAA
>CAUYQG010052593.1:0-46153 GCA_963574415.1 Tarsius wallacei
TTTTTTTTGAGTTGGAGTCTCACTCTGTCACCCAGACTGGAGTGCAGTGGCTGCTCCTGGCCACCGCAGCCTCGACCTGCTGGGCTCCGGCGATCCTTCCGCCTCAGCCTTCCAAGTAGCCAGAACTACAGGTGCGTGTGCTACCACGCATGGCTAATTTTTATTTTATTTACTGTAGATATGGGGTCTTGCCAAGTTGCCTGGGCTGGTCTCAAACTGGTGAGCTCAGGCAATCCACTCGCCTTGGCCTCCCAAAGTGCTGGGATTATAGGCTGAGCCACTGAGCCCAGCCCTGTGAGATTTAATGCCCTTACATTTGTTAAGTTAGTTTTCTGAAATAAGGCTTATCCCTTATTTGCATTAAAAATGGAGTTGCTAACTTTGTTTCCGTCGTTGATCCATGGGGTCGCTCATTCAGTACCAATGTTTGAGCATCGACTGTGTGTCAGGCTCTGTGCTAAACTCTGGAAATGACCATCTGAATGCCTGAGCCCTATGGCAGGAGGCCTTTGAGTCACATATGCGGGGCTGTGGCTCTTAGCCCGGTGCTTCCCAGCCTATAGCTGGGGTTATGGGATGGGGAGTTCCCTGAGAAGTGCTTTAAAGCCAAATAGGATTTGGTTAAATGAGACGAGGGGCAGCCCCACACTGGAGGACAATGGAGGAGTGAGTTTGGGGACAGTGGGTGGACCAGTATGTCTGGAGGACAGCCTGTGAAGGGTATATAGTGTGGGAAGGGTGAGGCATAGAATTAGCCACAGGCCAGCCCCCAAGAAGAGCGGGAGCTACAGAGACTGATCGATATTCTTGGGAGTTTTTCCTGGGAGCCAAGTGGAAAATGCATTCGTTCATTCGTGTGGTCTAGACAGCCCTGGAGTGGGGAGAAACACAAAAGCGACAGGCCTTGGCTCCTGGGGCCCTTTGCCATCGACTTTGAAGTGTAGAATAATCCATCATTGCATATTTATTCCTATTCCTTGTGATGCCCCTTGATAGATGAGTTGAGAATTCAAAGAACCATTAGACCAGGTTCCTGCCCTCAAGACATTTGGAGTCTAGTTGGAAAGCAAGGTAAAAACCTTACACCGGATAGTGTTTTATTAGCATGCAGACTACTTTCACATGCAGTGTCTCTTTTAATTCTTACAACTGCTGTGATGTATCATTGTTACAGCTGACGTCTCAGCAATGAAACATTGTAGCCCAGGTGAAGCCACGGTCTGTACCCTTCTTTATAAGTCGCAGGGAGACAAGGTCTTTGGACTCCTAGGTGTGAGGTGTTGCCACTACATCATGCTGTCCTACTTGTTCCATCATAATTCCATAACTAGGCAACTGTACAAAATGAAAATAATGTGAGATTGCATGAAATGTGATGCCTCATCAGACAGCATCTACAGCCAAGAACTATGTGGCGAGTTTGGAGAAGAATTGATCACTGTCTGCATCTTGAGTGATCATTTGTTTCTTGATGGAAGCACATTTTAATTAGGAAACTCATTGTAGAGTGCATAAGCACATGAAGAAATGTCCACAGCAAGCAATAACGTGTTAAGTGTTTGTACCTGAGGGTTGTTGTGGGGGAAATAGGGTAAGAACCAGAATCGTGGGTTGGATTCGATGCTGTCCTCAAGAGAATAGTGACACCGGACTGAGAGACATGTGCCTGTGGTTAGAAATTGGAACTTGGTGGTGGCATGTGGAATGAACGGGCAGGTGGGATATAAGGTTATGAGGTCAGGTCATTAGGAGGAGAGGCTGGGAGAGCCAGTGTCCCTCCCTCTCCTGGGAGAGCTTGTTCCTGTGTCCTTTCTGTGTCCCTGTTTGTCACTCATCTTCCCACACCCCTTCTGTATTTAGGTGGCAAAGATGTTTTTCCCTGAGCCCACCAGTTCTAACAGTCAGCCTTCCGTCACCTTTCCCTGATCCTAACATCCAGCTCAGTGAAATATCTTGTTGTTCTTTAATCATCATGATTCCAATGTGTTGAAAGTCTGCAAGCCCTTGAAATGCCAGAGACCTGGAGAAAAAACTCATGCCCTCCCCTGGCTTCCGGCCCCAGAGACTCCGCCAGCGCGGCTGAAGATTTCCACACTTGCTCTTCTTTTCACTTTGAGTTACATTTTTGTCTGACATACTTGCTCCTCGGGCCAGATAGCGCTTGACATTTCTGTCTTCCTGCCTTCATCCGCATTTAGGGGATCTGCATTTTGAATGACTTTCACCCCCCAGAAGAATCCGTTGGAAGTGTCCGCCTCCACATGTCACACGTTTCCTCCGCTTCCCTAATTTGCAGTCTCTCACGCATCTCACGTTGATAACTTGAGGCCCCCACGCAGCTTCACGTGCCCTGCAATATTTTATGCTGTTTATCCCCCCATGTCAAAATGCCTACGAAGGCACCAGCCTCTGTCTCGACCTTGCATTCACCCTTTCGATGCTCTGCTGAACATTTGCATTAGGAAGTCTCCAGACATAGCTTTATATGGATTGTCACCTTTTATTCAAACACACATTTCTTCAAGGTATTTTTTTTTCTTTGAAGTTTTCAAACAAAGTTTATTAGAGAAAGAAAGGAGAAAAGAAAGGGAGACATATGCCGGAGCTGGCACAGGCAAAAGCAAGCAAAAGAAACCACGCCTTTTGCTTTTGTTTTTTTGAAAGCAGGATTTATTGAGAAGACAGAAAAGCCCCCAGAGTGGGAGGGGACCGGAGGGGGTTGCCCCTTATGCTTTTTATAATAGACCCGATATACCTTCACCATGACTGATATGCTAAAGAGGGTGGAGCTTAGGTGACTGCCACTCTAGAGATTGACATCTCTGGGCTCCTGATGGGGACAGAGAAGGGACCATTGTCTTTTGTAGGAGGCCTGTCAGAGATTTCCAATTTGCAGTTCCTGAGCTAAAAGGTGATCTTACTATGATTTCTATGACTTTGGTGAGTTAATCTTCAAGGTTTATACCTGGCTTAAAAAAATTTCAGAATGGTAAATGTCTTTACCTTATTTCTCAAAAGAGAAATTATTAAATAAAATTCATGGGTTGGCAGGAGACAGCTCCTGAAATAATACAACATGTTCCCAGCCCTGTTGTACACCAGTGGCATCCCTCCGTGGGCTGAGAGAGCTACGTGTGGCATTTCTGCAGTTGATGCTTTGCCCGTGTTACATTCTCTTTTCATTTTCGGGTTCGCTCTCCGGGCCTCTGGTTGGTGTGCTTAATACCAGCGTTATCTAGTGAAAATGCCACATTTCATAATGTTGGAGCAGTTTCGCAGTAATTGCCTCTGAAAGACATTTGCAACTCACATTTACAACTCGGTATCTGGCTAGTTCCTGGCAAGGTCAGGAAAGCAGCAGACTTGTGAGGAAGAAGAAAAAAAGCCTTCCCTCGTGCTCATTGTGATTTCCGTGGTTGGGCAATTAGGCAAAACACACAGATAGTAGTTTGGTGTTGTGTTAATAGATTTAGCCACGGGGACGGCTGTAAAGTCATAAGGAACGTTGGGACAAAAACGGTGCTACGTGCAGAATGTTTACTGTGTGGTTTTATAAAATGGACTCTGTGTTGTTTCCAGTAGAATGAATTATTGTTGCTTATTTAACTTTGTTCTTCCAGAATCATGTTGACTTGATGTTGAGAAAGCAGGTTACAAAATGTTAAACGAAGGAAAGAAACTTCAGGAATAAACTTCCAGAAATGTAGACTGTATTTACCTTTTTTTTTTCTTTAGTATAGGAAGCACCCCCAGGGAAGCCCTGACTGGGGGGTGGACAGTTGCAAATACACTAAGAGCTGAGACTTTCTTGTTTATTTCTGGATTGCAGGCAAGACAGCTTAATAGAATTTGAATATGGCTAAATCCAGCCACTTAGCGTAACTGTCCGCCTTCCTAGAATGCAGTAGCCAAAGGTAATCTGCTTGTTAGGCACTTTCCTTTATGATCCCAGCAAGCCCCACATTCTGGAAGCAAATGTTGTATTTACCATAATCCGTGAAAGGAAAAAAAGCCCCGGCTAAAAATACAAAACAGAAACAATGTAAAACACTGCCGCTGTTCCAGGTTTGTAATTGCCCTGGAAGTGCGGCTCAGGCATCTGTGTGGCAGAGATACTTTTATGTGTCGTGGAAAGAGCTGGCTGGGCTTCAGATGGGTTTGCAGGAGCATCGGGATGCACGAGCGGCTCTGAAACGTGTGTTGTGCTGACCAAGCAAATACTGGCCCGTTGTATGTAGGGCTCCCACGTTGGGAAGCATGGCTGCCTGGTGAGTGGTTACGTTTAATATGAGAGTCAAGTAAAACTGTCTGCGCAGAACCAGTTGGTGGGGTGGAGATATCGAAGGATAGAATTGCCCTGGGGAAATCTGTATTCTCAAATCAGCGACTCAGAGAGGGTGGGGAGGCCGAAGGCAGGAAGTGGAGAGCGGAAGTGAGCTGTGGGTGGCTGCAGAGAGGTGTAAACCAGGGGTTCCCTTCACCCCGAATGTGCAGCCATCTCAGGGAGACCCAGTGGGCTTGAGTAAGTCCAGCCAGGCCTCAGTGGCAGAAAAGCAGTGGCTTCGTTTGTTTTTTTTTTCCTTCAGCATCATTATCAATATTAGTGATGCTTTCTTAGCATCCTGGGTGCTTGGGATCATGTTAGGCCCTGTAGCATCTGTGTAAGATGTGGATTTTATAGACATCTGTTTTATTTTGTGTGAGAAACAGCTATTCCTTATCATGTATAGGTTTTTTCCCCATTTAAGATATTACTTAAAGCCAGAGAACATTGCAAGACCACCTGCGCTGGTCCCAAATCCGTGAAATATCTTATTTTGTCCTGACAACACACAGAGGTACAGGCCTCCTGTGGCCATTCTGTAGCTGAAGAATCTGGACCTCTGAGTATACCTCACCGGGGCTTACACAGCAGGAGAGCTGCGGAGCTAGGATTTGAACTTGGGGGTGACTGGCATCAACTCTACCCCCTTTCCATCTATTGCACTTCCTAGAACTATTTGGTATTATTTTACAGACTCGCTTTAATGAATGAATGAATGAATGAATGAATGATTCAAATGACAGTACCTGTGTTTTAATGAATGAATGATCGATTCAAATGAGGGTGTCTTATCAGCAGTATTTTACACATGCTCATATGAGAGTTTTCCGAAAGGACCAAAGTGTCATTAAGCTTTCTTTAACACATGGATTTGTTGATTCATGGAGTCACTCATTCAGTACCAATTTTTGAGCACCTACCATGTGTCAGGCTCCGTGCTAAGCTCCTCCGGGAGTGACAATCTGAATGCCTGAGCCCTTTGGCAGGAAACCTTTGTCTGAGTCACATATGTGGAGCTGTAGAGCTGTGGTTCTTAGCACGGTGTAAAACACACATAAAGCCTTGGCTGGGCTCACACACCAGGCAGGTGTCCTTATCCCGACACTTACTCTAAAAAATAAAATGGGTAAAATAATGAATAAGCAGAGCTGAGTTTTGGGTCTGAGCAATCAAACTTTCAGCATCAAAAAAAAAAAAAGGGAGGAAAGGTTTTTGTTACCATCTAAGCAAAGCCTCCTGCTTCCTTTGCACTTGATTCTTTCTGGTGTGGTCTGTGCATCTACTAACTTGTCCTTAGCTGGTTGAAGGCAACCACCGCACCAAGTGGATTGGAGAGGAAGGGCTTCGTGTCGTGAAGCCACATTCCCTTGTTCCCTGATGGGCCCCATGCACATGTGCTCTGTGCATTGTTTCTGTCCACATTCCGGAGTAATGGAATCTTACCATCGGAGAGGACTTCTCAGGATGTTTTTCCCTCTGAGGCCAGAGGGACCTTGGCTCTCCATGTCATTAGGTCCCTCCTCTTCCATTTGCAACCCAGGGCCACACCCCTAAGTGTGTTTATCTTTGATCGAGCCTAGGTGAAAAATCAGGCAGTTCAGCTGCCAGGCCAAGGCCAGATGAGACCAGAATGGACGTTTTTTTTTTGAAAGAGGATGGAGGTGATTAGGTTAATGTCATTACCCAAGTTGATATTCAGATTGCACAATGCCTTAGTAAAAATTACTAGAAGTCATTAGAATTAGATCAGTGCCTGAACTAAGATGGAGATTGTTCTGTTCTATTTAAATAAAAGGCACAGAGATACACAAGGGTGCTCGTAGGAATGAAAAGGGGGTGATGTCTTCAAGAGAAACTACTGCTTGGGATTTTCAGGGTTTTGTGTTTGTGAAGCCTGATGCTTTGGAGAGAGAAATCACAACTTTTCCCTTACTCAGACCTTGTATTCTCCGTGAGAAATCCTGATACTGACAGAAAACCGGTGACTGGACAAGTCAAATGGGTCGTATTTTAGTTTGTAAATATTTAAAGGACTCTTTGAGTTTTAAGATTGTTAGATTCAGAGGTAGAAGTAATTAAAAACCAATGCTACTTCCCTCCTTTTCTGTTTCTTTTAATATGATGAGCCCCAAGAGCTTCTGCAGTCATTAAAAAATAAAACGCTTGTGCAAAGCTTGTCCCCATAAGCTTTTTTTGAGTGTGGCTTCTGTGCATATAAACCAGGATGCCTTTGTTAAGTAGGGTAAGCCTGTTAAAATGATTGGGTTCAGTGTTTTGTAATCACGTGGCCATCTATGCAAGGCAAGTAGATTTCTCTTGTGTTGAATGTAGAATGTGAGTTACAGAAACATACATAATCACGGTTTGCCGATTTTTGTCAGGAGGAGATTGTTGTGATTATAATTATCTCCATGGCATAGAGTTGAGATTTCATATTACTGTGTCATTTGAAAATCCTTTCTCATGAACACCTGACCACGGGTCTGTAAAACTGCCAAGCAAAGCCTTGGCTGGGCTCACACACCAGGCAGGATTTCCTTCCTCCTAGCAGGAGGGATGGCACAGTGGCATCAGAGTGGCTTCTCTGTCCTTTAGCCACAGGGCAGCGTGAGGGCTGGCCTGAAGGTGTAAGTGAAAAAGAATGCATATGTTAAAGTAGGTTTTATGTCAGAAGAGTACTAGAACTGGCCGGGCATGGTAGCTCACACCTGTCATCCAACCCTTTGGGAGGCCAAGGCAGGAGGCTCACTTGAGACCAGTTCAAGACTAGCCCGGGCAACATAACAAAACATGTTCTCTACAAAAAAGAAAAATTTAGCTGGATGTGGTGGTGCATGTCTGTAGTCCCAGCTACTCGGGAGGCTGAGGTGGAAGGATCACCTGAGCCCAGGAAGTCAAAGCTGGGCTGATTCGTGATCATGCCTCTGCTCTCCAGCCTGGGTGTCAGAGTGAGACCGCAACTGAAAAAAAACCAAGAGTATAAAACTTAGCACCATCTGAGCTGCTTTTTCACTTATTTGCCTAAGCCACACAGCAGTGAAAATGTCCTTGTATGGCAAGGACTTGATTTAATAAGAAAGGGACTCCTCTATGTTTCCTAAATGTGTACATTAAGGTTCTTTGTATTAAAATTGGTAAAGTAAAAGGCATTCCAACCATACTAAAATGGATATTTTTAGCAACAACGAAAACCCTAAGCTATGGTGCGTTGTTCATTTTGTTCAGAGTTTGCCCAGCCGGTCCTGGCCCTCCTTACACAGGACAGGAGGGAAGGGATTTCTTTTGCTGACTGATCTGGAATAGGCCAAGTGTAAATGTGAGAAGTGAATTTTGCCCAATACACTGCTTTCTCTTATCTTTAGCTGACAGAATATGGGGCTGTAAATAATTGAAGCCGGGGCTCATCCAGTGTTAGAGACATATATGAATTTTAATAAAAGTCAAGGGCAGTTTGATACTCTGGCTAGCTGTGGCCAAGATCCACCTATTATATCGTGGGTCGGAATAACATTGTGTCCTTCTTCACTCTCGAGATGCTTGGCTTCCTGAAATGACCATCCTTATGTAGATTAAGGACTCATTCAGAGTGGTTTTAATAATGTATGGTTTCATATATAAGTGGCTCTGTAATTTATTTCACCGTCATTCTTCTCTGTCAGGGTTTTTGAATGTTTTTGTTAATTAAGGGTGGGAGCAATATCTCCCTCCAGCCTGCCGAGTTCGTTGCCCTTGTCGGTGTCCAATAATGTTGTCCTAAAAACAAACGAACGAAAAAAATGAAACAAGCCTTAGTAGCCTGTCAATAATGGCCAGTTCGTGAATTACAAATGACCTCAGTAAACCTCATTGCTCTGGGTTCACAGGGTCCTGGCTCCTAGTTGGCACTCATTTTAACCCATTGGGGAGGGTGACCTAGTACCCAGTGCCTGCCACTCATACCTCAGTTATTGATATACATATTAGGGGTAATTCCTGCCATCATCAGCTGATACAATTTCATTTTCCCACACAGCAGAATCCACAGATATGTGGGTCATGTGTTCTCTAGGTGAAAATTCCTGAAGAACAAATCATCTCTGGAAATACAGTACCCACAGATATGAGCCCCATGGCCAGAGGAGGCGGGACTTCCAGAAGCAATGTCCCTTGGCTTTGTGTTTTGTGAGTGTGGCTCAGCACAGGAACAGGTGTTCCTGTTGTCTCTGCATCTTCCCAGGCTCCGCTCCCACCTGCTCTCCTTAGCTCCTCTTGTGCCCGTGTGCTGAGGTGGCACGTGGCCAGGCTGTCTGCCGAGATCACCCTTCTTTGGCTTGCTGGTGAAGCCTCTGTATGGTGTCTCAGACGCAAGCTGGTCTCAAAGTGTGTTGTGTAGTTGTGGATGCATCATTAGGAAGTGACCTCACCATCTTGCGTCTTCCCCAGTGCAGATAGATGCACTCTGTCCACAGGTAGTCATTCATCTAGGTAGACTCTTGGCAGTGGATTGCCAAAAACCCTAATGCCTTTCTGCTGTTAAATATATTCCTGATACTGTGGACACACAGTTACATTTCCCAGGAGAAATGTGGTTTCCGGAATTGATACCATATGACCCGGGAGGGGAATTCAGATTGGTTTTGTAGCAGTTTGGGTGGTTGTTTCTAATCTTTCTGTATCATCCTGTCCTTGATGAGTTTTCAACATCAGTGATGTGTCTGTTTGATTGTTGTTTTCAGTAACATAAGGCATGTCTTTTCAAGTAGTTCAGTTTTCCCTCAGTCAGTCCTGGAGGGAAAAAAAAACATTGTGACTTTCAGAGAAAACATGGAGTTACAGGCAAGAGCACAGGACTCACACTTTGTTGTGGTCTGTAATCTTGATTATTTTGGCATCATGACTGACTTGTCACTCTTCAGCACCAGGAGTGTGTCCATTGCTATATAAACATACCCTGCATTCCAAATCCCAGAGGAGCTTGCTATCCAGTCCACATTGTTTTGGAAAGTCTTCTTTCATAGTAGGTTTTTTTTTTTTGGTTTCTTTGTTTGTTTTAAAGTCAGAGTCTTATTCTGTCTCCCAGACTGGAGTGCAGTGTGGCACGATCGCAGCTCACTGCAGCCTTGACCTGCAGCCTTGACCTCCTTGGCTCAGGCGGTTCTCCCACCTCAGCCTCCCAAGTAGGTGGGGTGACAGGTGCATGCCACCACACCTGGCTAATTTTTTTTTTTTTTAACCTCTTGTGGAGAAGAGGTCTTGCTATGTTGCCCAGGCTGGTCTTGAACTCTCATAGTAGTATTTTAATGACATCACTGAGATGGGAATTCCTCTTCAATTGATTGTATTTGATCGTTTTTATAAAACTGTAAAAACAGACATACAAACATAAAATCTAGAAGAGACGTCTGACACCTTCCAAAGTGGAGGTCGTGGCCGTACAGGTCATGGTCAGCGCTCACTGCCCGCTCTCAGATCAGCAGCAGAGCCGCCTCTGTGTGGTTAGACCTCTCCACATCAGACAGCAGAAAGCAAACAAGTCATCGGGGTGGCCATTTGTCTTCAGCTTTTGAGTTCTCTTTTCAGGCGGTGCCACACTTAAATTATAACCTATTTATTTCCCACGTGTACCACTCTCTCCTCTTCAAAGAGCCTATTTAGCACATATTGGCAATTCAGGAAAATGATGATTGCAATATCGGTTGCCCCAGTTTAAAGCTGTCATTTTAACAGGGATGAACTGTAGCAATATGCTTTGTGGTGTTCTTTAAGATAACAGTAATTCATTCGCTAGCTTTAAAATGGTATCCTAATTTTGATAATAATTGCAGGTGACTTTTCGGTGTCACCAGTCAACTCTCTAGCAGCTTTCAAGAATGATGTGAAATCATGAAAAGTTTTAACAGGCACAAAGGTAAACAAAGAGGATTAGTCTAAAGGAAGCTCCTAAAAGGCTGATGCTGTGGAGTTGATGAGAGCTGTTGGTGCAATGGACATGCTCTTTGTCATCTGTTTCCATGACCACAGCTGTTTCCTCACCTAGCTCTGCGTGATGTAGTGTCAGGGCCTGCTTTACCACAGAAAGTCTTCAACCTCAAGTCCCATAGTCCAAACTGAGTTATTACGTTGAAAGCTTGTGACTCGTCCTGCATCGTCCCTAGATTTTCAGGTCACCGCTTGGCCCCTATTGAAGAATGATGTTGCTGGCGTCTTGCGTTTTGTGAGTGCTTGAAATGTTTTCTTCTTCTGTGTCTTTTCCATGGCTTGGATGACAGGTAAAGAGACCAGGGACTGTGAGAGTAAGAGACGGTATTACAGGCTTGTATTGGTGGTGGTGGTCGTTTGTGTTTGTTCTGCTCTATCTAGTCCCTGTCGTTAAGTGAGATGGGCAGGGTTTTGAAGAATCTTGTGTTAGCTTGTCCCCCCTGCTGTAAAGTAGACCCAGGGGACCCTGCACTTGGCCGCGAGCCGTGAACCTGTGGCTCCAGAGAGCCACTTGGCTGTGAGAGACCCCAAATACCATCTTAGCCTTAAACTGAAAGAAGGACTGAGGCTTCTTCTTTTGGACCAAACCCTAACTTAGGGCTTTGGGTCTTTACAGCTTACGGGGAATTGAGCCAAGGAGAAAATAATGTAGGTAAAGGCTCCTCAAAAAAGTAGTGTATTCTTTCTCCTAAAAACTAGGGCATCTGGTTTAAGCCAGTCAGCCATTTCCTATTTCCCCCTAAATCTCTCTCCAGTCTTGCTTGATCTTGCAAACATGGCGGGGGAGTACCCATCCCTCTGAGTAGGAGGCAGTCCCAGGACAGTCTGCACAAGCCATATACAAGATAGCATTGTAAAGAGAAAAAGATATGCTTTATGGGAACACGACCTTGGAGTTTCTTCAAAAGCTACATGGAAAGTTCCTGCCCGGCATCATGGCCCTGTCGTATCCTAGACTTTGGGTTTGACTCCCATCAATTTCTCACCTAAAAAGTGGGATTGAGAGAAAGGACTAATGAGTAGGCAGCTGTTTCCAGTGTAGAGTTGTAGCCAGAAGAACCACCTCGGCCCAGGAAAACATACCCGTGAAGTCATTTCAAAACAGACCGGACTTTGGACAGAAAGAAAAACAGCGAGACACCTCATTCAAGACTTTGAAGATTAGGTGAGGAGGAATTTGAGGGCAGTGACAATATTTTGTTCACTGTTGTGTTTTGAACACAGTGTCTGGCACCTGGCAGGTTCTCAATAAACAGTTGTTAAATGAAAGGAAAGCATGATGGAATGAATTAAATAATAATGAGACCGTGGCAAGGTATCAAATAGCATTAACCATGCAGGAGAAGCTCATGTGTACAAGTCTGTCTTTTGTCTTTCTGGAGAGACTTTGACTTTGCAGAATTATCACCCTTTTGACTTATCACCCTTGTAACCTTTTAACTCAGGATCTTAAAGGATGTTCTTAAACTAAACAAAGGAATCTGCTCCGTTCCTAAGTTATCTTTCCTCCCCAAAAAAGGAAATATGTCTTTCCTTCAGTTTCTTTTTGTAGAATCTTCTCTTGAACTTTGCTGTGGCTCACAGTTCCATAGTCTCAACCCGTGTCCTCAGAAGGCATCAACCTTATGTAACAGTTGTCACGCTTGTCAGTTTCTCTGCCCTCCTGTGACCAGTGGCACGTGTTTGACTGTGGAATAGTCGAGGAGGGTTCTGGATTCTAGCAATCCAATTAGAAAACCTGGCAACCTAGAGTGGAGGGGAGGAGGTGGGTTTCATCAGTCCTGGTGCCACGAGGTTGGTTGTGGCATTGATTTCTCTAAAGCCCATAATCTGGCATGGTCAGATTTACTGAGTTTCGCTCACAGCTTCCAGAAACAAACACAGATTACCTTGACCACATTATAAGAAAAAAATTTCTATGACCGGGTGAAGTGAGGCATCTCTGAATGTCAGCTAAAGCATCATTTGAAACCATGATTGGTGCCTCATTTTTCCAAAAAACTGGCAATTTTTCTTTTTTTGTTCAGGTTGACCCACCAAATTTAAGCCCTTCTAGAGGGGTCCTTCCTCTCTCTCTTAAATATAGATAGATAGATATTTAATTTTTAATATTCTCTTCCAGGTTTTTTTTGACAGGTTATACATATGCTAATAGAAAATAGGCTTATTATTTGAAGCACAGAGCTGCTTGTCACCGAAGCTTCATTAACACCGTTATCACCGCCTGACATTTATCTTATAATTTTCTAGAGCTGACTGTTGTGTCTCCATGGAAACCCAAATTGCAATTGAAACAAGTACGATAATAAAGGCATCCACCGAGATTGACAGCATGCAAAGCCTGGCTTTATTTGTTTATGGTTCCTTCAGCGGGTATAGCTGCAGACAGAGAATATGCACTTTGAGCATCTGGAATTAACTCTCTTGTGTCACAGGTCATTCCGTGACTCTGCCTATGTGGCAAGCTTCCCATAACATCCTTGATTCTGGTGTTGCTAACGAGGACGCTAATTTTTACTAGAATCGTGTCATCTCGAGGCATTATGAATATTGGATGTAAAATGAACCATGATCTCATCTGGATCCAAAAGGAAATCTTTCTGGATGACTTTGACACGGTGAAATGTTGATCAGTCCTTGAACTGGCAACTTGTGATACCTGAATAGATTTGTCTGTGGGCAGGGAGAGTGACCACAGAATTGGACTATTTTTTTTTCCCCTCTTGATACCGAGGAACCTGTGCTCTTTCAAGTTGATGACTTCACAGCCATTTGGTTGGTGCCTCAAAGCGAAGAGTCATGAAACTGGAGTGGGTCCAGAGTGAATTAATCTGAAATTAATTTGATTCTGAAAGACTCCATCTGGCTGTGTTTGGGAAAGGCAGTTAGACAGATATATAAACACATGATCATCTGTATTCATTGTGCCAGATGTACTGTCAAAAAAATGAAGAAATGGCTTCAAAAAAATCAGCTATGGGGAATTTTGATATAATGATATTCGGCTTCTCAGAATAACAGCCATTATAATTTAGCACATAATCCTATTTTTATTCTTATTTGTTTAGGGGGTTAGAGCTGGTGGTGTGTGTTTTAAGAAATCAGCAAATTAAATGTCAAAGCCTATTTTAATTGGTGATTTAAGATGCTAACAGGAAGTTATGACATGCTGAGAAAGGAGAAGACGAGGAGGAGGAGAGAGAGAGGACATATAGATTTTCAAATCAAATTGTGGTATTTGGTATTGATTTCATCTTAAGATGTAATTTAGAGATTTAAAAACTAACAAAGTAGAATGCCATTTGGACTTTCCCTTTTGGTATGTGCTTTTCTAGCATGACACACTAGCATATTTGTATCCTGGGAAACAGGCAGGATAAGGTGACCCGCTTAGAACTCTGGAATCTTCTTTCAGTAGTCATCCAAACTTGGCAATGTTTTCTGTTACTTTTGCAAATGTCTCTAAGCAGACTGTCAGGGAGGCAAACATTTGGGACCGCTGTCTAGGAAGTTACCACAATCACAATAGAGAATCTGATCACCTTTTCTTATGTCTGGGCAGAAAAATTCTAGAAAATTCATGCTTGTCCATTTAATGGTGTCAGAGACATCCATTTGGGGCCTTTTATTTCTAATGTTTAAACCTCAGTAAATTATCTTTTGTGATGTCTTGAAGAGAAGGAATTAAAGTTTACTTCTGGATCAGTGAAATGTTATTGACTTGGAGGGGTGGCAAAAAGCCTCCCAAAAGGGAGCAAATCATCGCTCCCATGTTCTCCACCCATCGCCCTCATTTCTCTAGACAGAGCAACAAAAAAAAGATCACAGGTAGGGAAAATAGGGCAGAATACTTAGTACACGTTAACCCAAACAGAGCTGAAGAGTTTAGGCAGAATCCGTCGCCACACTTAATGACAGCAAATTAGATGGCACACAGATCCTGACATTTGATGCACTGCTGTGTTAAAACGAGAGCACAACATCTCTGCTCATCCCCAAGGAATGAGTCAGTCTGATTAGCTAAGTTCGTCATAGAAAGGTGCCGGTTCTCTTTGTTGTCTCATTTTGAAGGAATTCGTCTTACAATGAAGTATATATTTCTCGGCCTCCTTAAGCAGAATTTACTGAGCATAATGTGACCCTTTAGATGAGACAGGATTGTCATTCTATGAATTAATTATTCTGCTGTGCTGCCGTCCTTGGGAACTTCTGGAGAATGTGTGTCAGGCCCTGGTACGAGGGGGCTTTCCAGCGCCAGGCTGTCTCAGGCCCTCATGTCTGTCCCTGCTACATGGGCCTACCTCCAGCCTGCACATCCTCCCTCGGGTATCCAAGTGTCCTACTTCTCTCCTGTGGGATTGAAATGCAGGCGATCAAGCCAACGTGAGAACTCTTTGAGGAATGGATTGCCGAGCTTCGGAAGGGCCCAGGGGCCTCAACATTAGGGCAGGAACCTTGTGACAGAGGATTCTGGCTGCTCTGACATCACTTTTTTTTTTTTTAAGCTCTATTGCTGGCCTTTCTTGAACATGGGAGTTTGCAGGCCTTGTCAGAAAAAAGACATGCACTTGAACCTAATGAATTGTCAGTCTGCAGCAGCACATGCCTGTCTCCACCAGCGGATTCTGCTTTCTCATCTAAAGCACCGTCATTAATATGACGTAATTAGTTCCCATTTACTGTCAACTTTTGATTTTCCAGATCAGTGGAAGGAAACAGTGGCATTAGCGATCTCCAGTGCATTCGTAGCCAACCCCACGCTGCTGGCTGCGTTCTTGGGCTGCCTTTCACTTCCGTTGTATTCCTTGATTACACATCATTTATGGCCAAGAATGGCAGGCCAAAAGCAGGTTGAGGAAAGGCCAGCCCTGGGATGAAATTTTACCACTGATAGATAATAAAAGGAATAACGAAGGGACAGACAGTCAAGACTTAATGGAAAGGTAGGTGGAGTTCTGAAGGCCAGTCCTAAGGTCGGCGAATGGGGTTGCAATAATTTAGGCATGAGATGGTTGCCAGAATTAAGACGGGCTGTGCAGGGACAAGGGGGCCCAGTGGGTATTTAGCGAAAGCTAGGCCTGGCTCAGTAGCTTATGGGTAATCAATAGGGGTATTGACTCTCAGATTTAACAGGGCAGCACAAGATGGGGCAGGATGGTTCTTTATAATAGTGGTGGTGGATCTCATGACGTGTGATTTAATTTTACAACTTTTAAGACTTCTTGCTGTATCCAATCTCTTCATTTAGAAAATCTGTCACAAGGGCCGGGCTCAGTGGCTCAGCCTGTCATCCCAGCACTTTGGGAGGCCGAGGCGAGTGGATTGCCTGAGCCCGTGGGTTTGAGATCAGCCTGGGCAACTTGGTGAGACCTCGTGTCTACAATTGAAAAAAAAAAATTAGCTGGGCGTGGTAGCGCACGTCTGTAGTTCTGGCTCCTTGGAAGGCTGAGGTGGAAGGATTGCCGGAGCCCAGCAGGTCGATGCTGGGGTGGCTGTGAGCATGCTACCATACTCCAACCTGGGCAACGGAGTGAGACTTGAACTCAAAAAAAAAAAAAGGAAATCCATCATGAGGACATGCTGAAACTGTGCTTACCTTCCACATGAGATCTCCTCTGACCACCCGTTTAACATCACAACCCTGCACCCAGCACTGCCTCCCTCCCCTCCCGGCTTGATTTTTCTCCACTGAAATGTTCTCTTCTAATCTGTTCTAAGGTTTGCTTATTTTATACTTATTTTATGCTCCCCTCTGCAGTACGGATGCTTTCTCTCGCATCAAGAAAGGCTGTTTTGCCCGTATGTCACTAATTGCTGTGTCCTCAGCACCTTGAGTGATACCTCGATTGTCAGCGTCACTTCATAAATGTGTCGTGAATGAACGATTGAATCAGACATCGCTGTCATCAAGAATTTCACAGTTTCTCCATGTCCCTGGTCGGGGGTTCACTGAATCATTGTTTCTGTAGGCTCTGCGGTCAGAGAAGGGAAGAGGTCAGAGCGGGCAGTCAGCCTGCATTATGTGCGTGTTCTGTGCGAGACCCTGTCCTGATCTCAGACTGTAGGGCAGGGAGGGAGCCGCAGCCAGTGAGAAAAACAGCCAAGTTGGGCGTAAAACCTAATTGGAGGAAAAGGAGATGGGAAGAGATTGATTTTAGATGTGCTGGATTTGAGGTGGTGCTAGAATGTTCTGTCAGACCGGAGTTGAATGGTCAAGATGAGGGAGGTTCTTTTCTTTCCTTTCCTTTCTTTGAGTCAGTCTTGCTCTCTTGCCAAGGCTAAAGTACAGCAGCACGATCACTGCTCACCACAGCTTCCAACTCCTGGGTTTAAGCTATCCTCCTGTATCAGCCTTCCAAGTAGCTGGGGCTGCAGGCATATGCCACCATGCCTGGCTAATTTTTTTTTTTTCCTTTTCTTTTTTTTTTTTTCAGAGACAAAGTCTCTGTTCCTCAGGCTGATCTCAAACTCCTGGGCTAATGCGATCCAGGAAAGTTATTTTCAAATACTTGAGAGCGGGTGACCTCGCCACAGAGTTAGCACCACGTGCCGGAGTGAGAGGTGTATAGAAGAGCCTTGGCAAGCTCACAGGGGGGTGGCATTTCAGGTGTAGGGAGGGGGGCTAGGCTGTGTCCCCTGCACATAACTGGTGTCCCTGCCAGGGCTCTGTGTGGCGCCTCCTCTGCGTCTCTCATGCACATGTGCTGGAAGAGGAGAGGTGCCCCTGGGGCCACGTTCCCTAAAGTCCCAGTTCATTTTGCTTGTTTCTGCTGCATTGCCAGCTAAGTGAAATGGCACCGCTTCTCATCCTTTGGTTTTGATTTCCCCCCACCCCCAGATTCCATTGAAACATTGACCTCAGGGCTGCAGTGTGCTTTAGAAGGCTGAATGCCAGTCCCCTGGGCCAAATGCATCACTTGTTTGTGGCCTGCCTTGGGCCCTTACTTCTTGCTCCCCAGGAGGCCTTCTCGGAGGCCTTCTCGCGTTGGCTTTTGAGTTTATATCGTTGTCTGTGTCTGTCTCTTCCACTTGGCTGTGAGCAGCGTAAGGGCGTAAATGACATATTTCTCAGTATTTCTCATGTTTCCCCTTCAAGCCCAGCACTGTGCCTGACATAAAGCAAGGCTTCAATAACCGTGGGAGAAGAAGAAAAGGAAAGGGCTTTGTGGGAGAGTAAACCTCCATGGTGCTTGACATTTTCTGCAGAGGGAGTATTGCCTGCCTTCACCACCACCGGTGTTTCTGCAGGGGGTGAAGGGTGATATGGATCCACCCTGGAGGCTTCCTCTATCCGTGAGTCCAGGCCAGATATCTTCGCCAGCAGGGAAGGCAGGAGTTGTTTTTCCTGGAGAAGTCTAGCCGCTAAAGCCCTGGCTGCAGGGAACAGGCGTCACCCGGGCCTGTGCTTGTCCTTCTGGACTCCCTTTTCATCATTTGCCGCTGGACTGTGAACAGGGGACACCTTCGGGTTCAAAATCAGCGCTCGGTTTGGGATGTGCAGGCCCCTGTTCCGTTTCCCCCTACGTTTATCTCCATTTTATGATTCGCTTTTCAGTGAATTGATGGGCAAACTAGGCTCCTCTCAGTCATTCAAAGGAGCCAACTCCAACTATGTGTCCACAGCAGAAGGGGGGATTTGGCAGCACTGAGCCCTTGGCACGTAAGTCGGACAGAGAGGATCCCCCAGGTATGCCGCAGAAGGGGCGTCTCCCAGAGGCACTTCCTGTCTGCAAACGGGTGTTACACTGACCTCAGCCCGGGGAGAGGCGCATCCGTGTGTGCCCCCAAAGCACTCTGGAAGCAGGAGGCCCTCACGACATCATCTTTGTGGTGGTGGCGGCTTCCCTGTTGCTGGTTCTAAAAAGTTCATCTGAAACACCTGCCTCTTCCTGTGCGGACGCCTCCCACATGGTGCAGAGTCCGCTGAGCTATTCCTGATAAATCACCGAAGGAAATGAGTTTCCCGGGCCAGGGCTATCTACTGCCAGTGCCTTGCTGCCTTCCCAGCAAGGGTTATTGTGTGTGCAGCCGTCAGGTACCCCCTAGATAGCTCCAAATTTACTTCTTGGTGGGGGTTTTCCGGCTTTCTGCTTTTTTACTGGCAGTCAAATTGAGATAAGGTAATAAGGCTTCCCTCTTATGTGGTGAGCCCAAATGCCTGTGTTCGGTGGCCTTTGCTGCAGGAGCAATTCCCTGCAAGTCATGGTTGCGTTTCACTCTGGCAAACAAATGTACAGCTTTTAGACCTCTGACCAAATGCAATTCAGCATTCACTCCAGGCAGCCAGCAAATGCCTGTCACAGATGTGTTCTTTCCTAGTCTGTGAATGAAAATGATGTCTTACACACTCTTCTTTTTGAGTCTAGGTCTCTCAGTCACCCAGGCTGGAGTGTGGTGGTGCAACCTCGGCTCATTGCAGTCTTCAACTCCTGGGTTGAAAGGATCTACCATCCTCAGCCTCCTGAGTAGCTGGGACTACAGGCACGGGCCACCACACCCAGCTTTTTTTTTTTTTTTTTTCCTGTGGAGGCGAGGTCTTACTATGTTGCCCAGGCTGGTCTTGGAACTCCTGGGCTTAAGTGATCCTCTCCCCTCCGCCTTTCAGAGTTGTGGGATTACAAGCATGAGCAACCTCGCCCAGCCTGTGTACATTCTTAAGAAAATGTTTTTCTTAAAAATTTGCCAAGGCACAAGAATGAGAATATTATGTATATGTGTACATATAGGAAATTTGAACCTTTTCCTCAGAGGATTTCAGACTAATCTATTTACAGTTTGGCCATTTGGAGAAGGGCTTTGCCGCTTTTAGATACTTAAGGTATTACTTGCTCTAGTTAATCTTCCCTGAGGATTCACTAGCTGATATGCGGCCATCTCACCTTAGAGATTTGGGGCCTCGTTCTTTTTTTTTCTTTGAGTTGGAGTCTCACTCTGTCGCCCACACTGGAGTGCAGTGGCACGCTCCCGGCCACCGCAGCCTCTTCCTGCTGGGCTCTGGCGTTCCTTCCGCCTCAGCCTTCCAAGTAGCTGGAACTACAGGCACACGCTACCACACCCAGCTCATTTTTTATTTATTGTAGAGATGAGGTCTCGCCAAGTTGCCCAGGCGGGTCTCGAACCTGCAGGCTCAGGCAGTTCACTCACCTCGGCCTCCCAAAGCACGGGATTACAGGCTGAGCCACCGAGCCCGGCCCTCGTTCCTTAATTGGTATGGCAGTGACTCAAAAGGCTTTCCGACACGTGATAAGTGTTAACAGCACCTTTCAGGTAAATACGGGAGCGCCATTATTTTCACATCTTATTGGTAGTGTCTCTGATACCAAAGTGCTGTGTTAAGTTTACCAAAGGTATTCAGCCACCTGGGTTGCTAAAGACACAGCCAGGCTATGCCATGGCTGAGATGTAGCTGTGTCACACCCGTGACCAACTCCGCCCTGTTGAAAGGCCATCACAGAGGATGACACTTCCTTAGGATAACCGGGAGGCAGTGCATCTTCAAAGGGAGAGAGTTGCTGTTCCCAGGGCTCCTGGTTGGATGGCACCTGGCTCCTCTTCCTAAATCCAGAGGCTGCGATAGGTTGAGAGCAGTGAGCCTCACGTGGTGGGGCCAGGCCTGGGTCTCTGGTGTGCTCTCCAGAGGGCAATGCGGGGCCGAGCTGGTGCTTGGACCCCAGGAGCCACACCGCTGGTCTGTTGAGAAGAGAATTCTCGTCTTCAGTAATAAGCAACACCAAAATGGACAATGCAGAAGATTGTTAATATTAATGAATTGCATGCCCGTCCTGTTGCCCGCCAGAGGCACTAGGCCTGATGCCAGATTCTTTCTGCTTTTGCCTTACGCGGCTCTGTCTTGGACAGTTTCCTATGATAACCAAACAAAGGCTGTTTCTTCGTGTGCTATTACTTAAGTACAAATGATATTAAAAACCGATTCCTGAGCCCTTTGAAAGAGAGGCCTGTTAGCTCCAGAAACGATGTGACTGCAGTCGGGAGAGTGGCAAGAGCATTGGCCCAAAGAGAGAGAGACGGGGCTCTCTCCTGAGCAACCAGCCACTTGCCGGCTCACCTGGGCCTGCGGGCTGCTATGCACGGTGCGATGACACCTTGTCAGCTCTCCGGCCCGCAGCCTGACTCACCTGTGAGCCTGGGGGACTGAACTGGACACAGAGGAGGAATCACACCAAGGTTTCAGGCAGCTGGTTATGGTGTCTGAATTATCTTTTTCCATACACCAGTCTCTGGGTCCAAACCATAGCCACAGAATGGTGGAAGTTAAGAGCCAGATGAGAGCTGTTCTCTTGCGTTGTTTTACAAGTGAGGAAACTGAGGTACAGGTTACATGATGAACCTCAGATGCCACAGTTAAATTGATGCTGAGCCAAGACTGGAACCCGGGGCCCTTGGTCTATTGTCTTCCACCTGTCGTGGGGGGCACTGATGGTGTTTCCCTGGCCCGTGAGCTCCTGCTTTTCCACAACAAACTTCCCATGCAATAATATGTCTAGGTGAATCTCAATTCAACTCTAGTCAGTGAAAAACAAACACACAAAGGACACCTACAACTACAGCTATTTAGATGAATTAAATAAAATTAAAAACTCTGTTTTCTTAGGTTGCATGAGTCCCATTTCAAGTCCTCCGTGGCTGCGTGCAGCTAGGGGCCACCATGTCGGATTGTGCTGACATAAACCATTCCATCATGGCACAGAGTTGGATAGTACTGACGTAAGTTGTGCCAAGGAACAGAGAAAAGTAAGAGCAATAAAAGTATTGGAGTAACATGATGATAATAACTACCAGGGAGATTAGCTATCTTTAGACACCGTTTTTCTAAGACAAGACATCTTTTTGTGTCATTTTTGGTTTCGTATCTATTCCAAAAGAGACACTTTGTGTCTTTCCACATTCATACCATTATTTACAGCCACTTGGCATTTCTCATAGCCATTTTGTAAGTGTGTTGTTCTTTTTATAGAGATTAAAATATATATATATATATATATATATATAACATAGGACGTTATCCAAGGAACTGGATGATAGAATAGAAATCTCAGTTCTTTTGTTTCTATTCTCCAGAAGGGTTTCCTGCAGATCACTGGGCCTTATACAAGCTTATTGTCCTGAAATCAAGAACAGTAGTAGTCTGTTAAATCAATTATTCTAATTTTTTGTTAACCGTTGACTGCTTAGAGGAACCTCAGAAGATTTTACACATTCTCTGTTGATCCAGTTCTTTCTCCTCTAAAATAGAGTAGGGAAGTAGGTCAGTGCCTGGGCTAAAAACAAAAAGTAAGCACTCTCATTGTTTTTCCAAACGTCATTCCGTTTTCATCTTGGCTCTGAGACCGATACTGCCACTGCCCGCTGGCGCAGTGCTGACTTGTAGGCTTACTCCGTGTGACATCTGTCCTAGAAGAGCCTCCTAGCTGGCTCCTCACCAAGGGCACAAGCAGAATTGGCACTCAGGCTCTCATCGTAGTTTGCAGGCGAGGTGCCAGCAGAAATGTATGTGTCCGTGTCCAGGGCCTGCATGTGGTCACTGCGTCCATGGAAATGGTCACCCTAGGGAAACCCAGCGCGTAGGGTGGGAAGCAGTGACAGTTGGCTTCTGAATCTTACTGTAGCCACATTCTGCCGGCACTTTTTCTTAAGGGGTGACATTGGAAAAGTCACTTTACCTCTGTGACTCTCCATTGTTTCGTCTCCAAAATAGAGATCATGATCCCAGCGGGAGCTGTTGAGGTATTGTGTGTCAAGTTCTTGGCAGAGATTTCTGGCAAAGAGTCGGCCCTCAATAAATATGATTTGGATTTGATTCTTAGTTCCTGCACTGTCAGATGCCCTGCGCTGGGTGCTAACGGTGGTGACGGAGTAGAGAGAAGCGAGCTGATTTGATTTTCAAGCTTAAGGTCAGATTGTCGTAAATACGGCGTCTTCCTGGTGGTCTTGCTGAGACTTGGGGTGTCTGTTCCCATCATTATTTCTCTGTGAAGAGCACATTGGCTCTCTGTGGCCTCAGACAAGTGCCCCCAAAGGGTTTAACTGTCAAATACGTAACTTCTGGCTTTGTGGAAGTGTCAGCACACACAGCCCCGTGAGGACCAAAAAAAAAAACCAGTCTCCACTAGAAATGAGAATCAGCCAGGAAGAAAGTTGACTTCAGAGGGGGAGGAGCACGATGGATGAGAACGGCCTTACCCAGCTGCTACAGTACCCTCAGGATGCAGGATGTGGAGTTCAGCAACAAGGGTGTAGTTGGTGGGGTGGATACCAACTACATTCATCAGAATGGGCTGGTGGCGGTGGTGGTGCTGGTGTCTTAAATTGATACGGTAACTGGACATCGTGGAAGGGACTCTCATGCCCTTAGCACCTGATGCAACTCTTTGGAGCAGTTATTTGCAGGATGGCAGGTAGTTAGGCCAGGATATCGATGCAGATGAGAGGTGCTTATCCGAGGCTCTGGAATGAAGAGGAAGGGCGGGCGTCTGTGGAGATGGAGACACCCCTACTAGACCATGGAGAAAATGTGCGTTTCAAAGCAGCCTAAAGGAGGTGTAAATTTCAACTTAATGGTTTATAATCTGGCACTCTTAGGAAAGGAACTTATTTCTTAGATGTTGGCCTCTGAAAAGTATTGTTCTCTCATAGATTGTTATATGGATCAAAGATGTAAGGCACCCAGCACAGTACCTGGTGTATACGTGTTTGCTAAAAGATGAATATTATTGTTGTTGCTATTTAGGATGTGAATTGTGTTGGATGGTATGTGCCTGTCCTATAAAAATTTTGCATTGGATAGATTTGTGGTGGTCCCTCATTTCAAAGACGTCACAGATGCAAAGGAATTAACAGTAGGCGTAGTTGACACAGAACACTTACTCCGTGTCCTGGCCTGTCCTGAGCATGTGAGTCTAGGAAATGGAGTCTCTTGTTCCCATTTCACAGCTCAAGGGTCTGAGGATCAGAGTAGCACACCTAGGAAAGGTGGTACCTGGGGTTCAGAGCCACTGCACTGCCTAGGATGATGAGAGGCCTCCAGGCATCCATGAAGGGTGACAATGGAGAAGAATTATAAACACTTACCCGCACCTGTCAACATGCAGCCCGAAGGTGGAAGGCCTGAGCCTTCTCAGCTGTCTTTCCTTTGTGCACCTGGGTGAGTCTGTGGGTTTCGAGGAAGTACAAATGGCCTCTCCTTTGGAAGCACATTGGGTAGTGCTTGATCCAGAATCAAAATTTAGACACGAGGGCTGGGACCTTGTCACCTCACGCCTTCATCACCCTGACTTGTGCTCTCTGCAGGCGAGAGACAGAGGCCCATGTTTTAAATTTCCATTTTCTGTTAGCTGAGATCTGTGGCAATATCTTCCTCTTTTCATTCTAGCTGATTGTCAACAGCAGGAACCGCAAGTCCTTCCTGTCCCCAAAATAAGTCTTGCCACACTCTGAGCTGCCGACGGCTGTGGGCGCTTCTTTCTGTGTTGCATGGGGCACTGCCACTCCACCCTGCCACAGTCACAGCTCCACAGGGTTAAAGTGTTTATTGAATTCTCAAAGAGTGATTCTGAAAGAAGGATAGGTGCGTAAGAACAAGATAAACTATCTCGCTCTAATATAAACAGGCATTACGTTATACCTAAATTGTCAAGAGAAGGTTTTGTACTCAATATTTTATTCAGCAGAACATTCCTTGTAACAATAAGGTTGATTAGAGCAAGCTCCGAAAGTGCTTCAAGTTAGACATTCTGATTGTTTATCTCAAGGATAAAAGAAGTGGTAAAACAGGGGGCTTGAAGAAGCAGAAATTGAAGCCAGGACCTAGCGAGGCTTGGTTGACATCATTTTCCTCTCTGGGTTAAATCTAATGCAGCATTTCTCCTTTCCATTGGCTTTTGGCTTTTTAACCATCAGCGCCTTCTTTTTTCTTCTCCTTCTTCTTTTTAAGGGCTCTGTGCCAGCTTAGACCCACAGCAGATTTAAGGAGCTCTGATGTCTTTTGATTGTTTGTTTTAACCAAATAAGGAACTCTATTAAGATCTGTGACTATCCCCTTAGTAGTACCTGAGGCTATGGTAAAATCATCCCTGCCACTTGCTGTTTAATTTCAGTCAGTGTGTCCCCTTTCTGACCCTTCTGCTTTTGGGGGTGGGGATGCTGGGGGACAGGACTCTCTGGAGGCAGGGTCTGCCTGTTTTGCACTCGTTCAGGTGCTTTCCGTTTTCACAGCCTGAAAAGCTCGGCCAAGAGCACAGTGCTGCAAATGAGTGCTGTTCCCAGGCGTGCAGCCTTGTCACTTGGCAGACTAGCTGGGTTCAGGGTCATGGGGGGTGGGGGGAGGCCAAGAGGGTGTGTGGTTTGGCTTCACTGTTTACTCCATCACAAATGGTGGGGGGAGGGCTTAAGTAAAAAATAAATGTCTTCATCATTATATTCCATGACTTGGACTAGCAGTCAAGCCCTGAGCAGGCGTTCTCTTCCAGACCCGGGTTTTGGAGACAGCGTTAAGGAAGACTGATAGGCAGCAGCGTATGGCCGTGCTTCCTGTTATCAGCCCCAAATATTTACTGAAGCTAGGAGAAGAAAAGGCAGACTTTCTTTTTCTCTCTCCCAAACGTGTGATTGTTTAGAACTCTAGTGCAACATCTGGAAGTCAGATATACAGAGAGCAATTTATGGAGTGTGAAAGATTTGAAATATTCAGTGTCCTTTAGTGGGAACTCAACTTTCTGGAGCTGCTGCCTTTTTTTTTTTTTTTTTTTTTTTTTTTTAACCGGCACAAAGCAGGCAATTCTGAGATCGCCTTTGCCTCTCTGAATTCAACCCTTTGTGCCTGGGTCCCATAAACAATGTGCTTTTTAAAGGGGAGCCCCCTCCCAGCCTCGGCCCTTTTCTCCAGCGTGGGCAGCCAATCAGCTGCTCCGAGCTGCATAGCTTGACCGCTTTCCATCCTGAGAGCCGCGACGTACTAATTTGATGCACACATGGATGCCTCGCGCACTCTGCGAATTCATCAGCATCTTGCATTAGTCATCTGACGGACTGCCCAGTGTTTCATTTTCTTTCCATGTGACTTTATTATTACCACCTCTCTCTCCTCTTCCAAAAACCTCCCAAAAAGGCCGGCGGAGGGGGGCCGGGGGGGGAGGGAGAGAAACCCGGCAGAGATCCGGCTCTGCCTTTCTTCCCCAGCGGTCGCCGGGGTAGGGCTGGTAACACGCCGCCGATGCGTGGATGGCGGCCTCGCAGCGCCAGACCCGCACTTAACTCGCAGCTGCCGCCCGCGCCCCCGCGATGTCCCCGCCCCGGGTGACAGGCGGCGGGGCGCTGCCCGGGGCTCGGGCGGCCCTGCTCCCCCGCAGCCCGCAGTGAGAGCCTCGCGCCCGGGAGCAGCCTCATGGTGCCTGCGCTTTTGTTTCAGCCCATCCCGTCTCGGCGACTCCTTAGGCACTTTCCCCGGGTTCCTCCTCCTCCCCCCCGCCCCCCCACCGGCCCCCACCCCGCCCCCCCACCCCGGCCTTGCCTTCCTGTCCCTCACCACCCTGCCGCCCTAACTCTGCCTCCCGGTTCCGTCTTTGACAGTAACGGCACAGCCAACAAGATGAACGGCGCTTTGGACCACTCAGACCAGCCAGACCCAGATGCCATTAAGATGTTCGTCGGACAGATCCCTCGGTCGTGGTCGGAAAAGGAGCTGAAAGAACTTTTCGAGCCTTACGGAGCCGTCTACCAGATCAACGTCCTCCGGGACCGGAGTCAGAACCCTCCCCAGAGTAAAGGTACAGACCGCGCGGGGTGCGTGGGGTAGGGTGGGGCGGGGGCGCGCGCGCGCGCGCGGGGCGGGGGGCGCCAGGTGTCCAGGTGGGTGTCGCGGCGCCGCTGCCGCCCGGGGCTGCCCGAGCGAGCCCGCAGCCGGCGGGAGGGCGGGAGGGCTGGGAGCCACCCGGGCCGGGGGGGCCCTGCGCTCCGAGGGGCTCCTCCCGGCTCCTCCCTGCGCCCCCGCCCCGCTGGGACAGGTTGGGCGCGGGAGGGCGGGCGGCGGGGCGGGCGCGGCCGAGCCTCTGTCCAGGCGCGTGATGGCTCCCGTGAGGTCACTTTCTAGGCAGCGCAGGCTCCTCCCGGGCGGGGTGGCTGCTTCTCCGAGGAATCGTGTTTCTCAGCCTGGCATGCCAGGAGCGAACTCTCCCCACCCCTGCGTTCCCACGATCGCCCGTGTAATGGCAATTGCATTTCGCTTGCCCCTCGCCTGTGGGGGACCTTGAAAGGCCTTAGGGACGTAGTTCGTGCGATGCCACCCCGGCGAGGGGGAAAGGGGCACCCCTTCTTGGGGGCTAGCTGGAGACCGTGAAGTGAAGCGTGCCTTTGGAGCGGGGGAGCAGCGCCCTAGTGGCCTGACATAGTTAGCACACCTTCCGAAATGCCTGGGGTCGACGCCCTTGTCAGTGGTGAGAATAAAGTGTAGGATCTGCTGGTGGCTGCTGCCTCCATTTTTAAGATGATGGTGATGGGGGTTGTGGGGCAGTTTTTAAAACAGAGGCCAGAATCCCGTGTGCCGGTTGCTGCTTCTGTGCCTTGGGGCCCTACTTTGTAAGCTCCGTGCAGGCTGAATCTAAAATACCTTGTCTGCTGCTAGCACTCGGTCTCTGTCACTATTTTAGCCGCCTCGCTTTAGTAATTTTGTTCTTCCTCTGTTCCTGATCTCTCGGTCTCTCTGCTCAGGGGCCCCTCTGCTTCTCTGTGGGTCTCACAGCTTCTTTAGCTCTGTCTTGTTATGTCTGTCTGGCGTGTTATTTTATATCTATGTTGCTTCTCAGAAGAGCTCCTGAAAGCATAGTTTGCCTTGTATATGCATGTAGGTTGGGAAAGCAAACGTTGGCACACACCTTTCTCGGATCCCTTTTCTCACTGGCATGGTGGAAGGGTAGGGCTAAGAATTGTTTGACTCTGACGTTCTGTGACTTTGAGAAATGTTGGGCTGTCGCTTGTTCCCTGGAGTTGCCAAGGTCTGGTAGGACTTTTGGGAGCCTTGTGAATGCAGAAGCCCCAAACCAGTATTCCTTCTATTGAAGGTGAACTAGATACACCTTCAGATTACATTCTAAAACTCTAGTTTTCCAGACAATATCCTGTCACACCAGTGTTGTTTAAGAAGGAGCATAGAGTTTTGTCACCACAAACTTGATTGTCCCATAATTTGAAAAATAGATTAGATATTTAAAAAGCAGTAAGATCTAAAACTTCACAAACTATGGAGCACTACTGAGAACTTTTCTTGAACAGATTCTGAAACGATTTACCTACGTGACTCCCAAACGGAGAAGACTACAGTTTGTTTTCCTACTTAGCTTTCTTGGTATGCCCTTGGGGAAAGACAGTGGAACGTATGGGACCAGAGCCAGGGAACCACCGAAGAAGGGCTTCCCGCAAGCGAGAACAGCACCCCCAGAAAACTAGGCTGGAGGCAGTGGTCTCTGATTCAGAACGGTAGCCATAGTTCCTCCTTGACTAGGAAAGCATGGCTCTGCCTTGTGGTGTATCAGCAGTTTTCAAACTGACCCCTCACAAATTGACCAGAGCTCATTTGGTGACTTGCATCTTCGCTTTGGAGTACACATGCCTTGCCTGGGCCAAAAAGTCCCTTCTCCCAGTCAAGTAAGTCCCTGGACAGGGCCTAGTTAGGCTCCCATTTTCTCTCTTTTGCTCTGATGTTTCCCTGAGTAGCTTCTTTATGAGACTATATTTGAGACTATATTATGAACTCGTGTTTACTAGGTCTTACAACTGATTTGGTGAAACTGATTTGTAGAATCCCAGGGTCCTGAAGGGGAAGGGGGAACTGGCCTGTTTGGAGCACACACTCTGGGTCAGGCCCTGCATTCAGAACTTTACCTAATGTTCTCATTATTATTAGTCGTTACCAATATCTAGTAGGTGGGTGGGGTTCGTCATGTTTTACTGATGAGGAAACTGAAGTTCAGAAAAAGTTCTGAAACGTAGCCCAGGTTACTCAGCTGGTAAGCAACGGCATGGAGGTTTGAACACAGCGCATCTGTCTTCATGTACGACACCATTTTGCCTCTCCGTAGGAGATTGCAGGCCAGTCCTGATCTGCTGCGTTTCAGGGCGTGGGTCCCAGGCCATCTCCTTCACCTAAGTGTTCCCCAAGTGAAAGGAAGGGATTTTGCCTGTTAAGAGCAGGTTGAATTTTTTTATTTCTGTCTTTGTGTTTAGTTTTTATACTCATGGGTTTAGATTGTACATCAGTCCAACTCATGGTGTCATGGGATAGGAGTTACAGATGAAATCATTCAAATCTTACCTTTGGAAATACAGGTCAATTCCCATTACTGTGAACTCCAAGTCTCACATCAAATATTGCTTGAAGTACGTGGGCTGTCAGCCAAAGCTTGAAAGGGCTTTTGTTATACAGACATCTCTGTTGTAAAGGTATTTGTTGTGATGGGATTTGAGCTGTATAATGACATTGCTCTCGGAGGATTACAGCCCTTAGCCGCTTACCTAGAGAGAGCAATGGCCCCTATTTTCACCACATTGATACCTATGTGCGCCATATATTACTTGCCAGCTCACAGGTAAAATGGGACCCCGAATTTACTTTGAGTCAGACTGTGTCAGTAGAGAACGGTTATCTGGTTTTCACAGGGCTGATGTCAGGGCCTCAGAAACTAGTATTATTAGAGGCTCTGTCTAAATGTGGTTTAAATTATCTAGGTAAGGCTTTTGGAGTGGCCCTGATTCATTGCTTTATAGACACTGATGGTCCCAAGCATAGAGACAGAGCCAGGCTATTACCTAATCCAGGTGAACAAGAGTTTTCTCTCAGTCTGTATTTTATGTTCTGTTTAGTCTTGAGGCACACAAACTTTGTCCCGTTTTTGAAGCCATCCTTTCAGAGGTAGAGCTTAAGCTATCTCTCTCTTCTCCGTATAGGTCCAGCAGCTCTGGGGACTCTGGCTCAGTAAACTGTCCCTCCTGTTAGGACCCGTGAGGAGTGTGTTTTACCCAGTGGTGATCTGTCTGATCTGTAGTTCAGAACATGGCTTTTGAAATCAGGCCTAAATGCAGTTTGTGGCTCCCCTGCTTCCTTGAGCACGTTGTTTAATCACATCTGAAGGTGGGGGCTGTCCTCTGAGTGTTGCGGAGGTCATGGAGTTATGTGCTTTCCACAGAGATGGAGTGTGGGAGGAACTCGCATTGGTGGCGATGATGATTATGGTTGCCGTCGTCATCACTGTCTCTAGGAACTCAAAATCTAATAGGACTAATAAGGCAAGTTCACAGGTAACTATGATTAAGGAACTTAAGAGCAGATGAGTGGGAAAGAGATGCTGGCTTGGAAGTGTGGAAGTTCAGAGGGAGAATGAATAACTTGCAGCTTTTGGGAGACATGAAAAGATGGCATCTTTACCAAATACTGAACGCAGTAGCAGGATTTCAATGAGTAAAGATGACATTGAACGTGACAAGTGGAGGGACTGGCCTGACTCAGGTGTGCAGCTGAGGAAGTGCAGGGTGTGTTCTGGGCACTGTGAATTCCCCCAGAGTTCAGAGGAAGCGTGAAATACACGAAATGAAATGGAAGACAGGAAGCTCACAACGCCGAGGACTGTAGGCTAGAGCCAGTTCTGGGAGGGCCTTTGTTCTTGGGCTCTTGACGTTCCTGTGTTAGAGAGTCAAGGTTCCGGGAAGGCGATTTTAGCAAGAAGAAGCTAGTAGGCTGGTGCGATGTGTTGACTTGAGTTGAGGTCAGGATGTTGTCAGTCATGAGAATGGAAGAGAAAGGAACCTAGTGACACAGACGTGACAGTGGCGGGAAGAAGATGACTTGATAACTAAATTGGGGCGGTGATGCCCGGGAGGCTTTGGCTTACTGGGAGAAGTGGGAGAGCAGTCAGCAGCAGTGGGAACGGAGAACAAGAGGAAACAAACAAGTTTAAATTCAGTTTTGCTTGAGTTGAGTCTGAGGTGCCACAGGAGAGCCAGGAAGGGTGCAGGCCAAAGAGCCCTTGGATCTGGTGATTGGGAAGACTTGAGAGATTTTAGAAGACGGGCAGAGGTCAGGGTGGGGAGAGGATCTGGCACAGGTAGACATGTGGGACTGTGAGTAGACTCCTCTGGTAGTCTGACATGAAAGAAAAGAGCGTAGGCAGGTAGCGTGTTTGTTTAGCCAATGATAAGTTGTAGAGCAAAAGAAAATAGTGAAAGCAGCATCAGGTCGACATGAATCAGGATCCTTGCAGACGGAAGAGCACATGTGGATGGTGGAAGGAGCCTTCTTTTGAGACAGGGGGCAAGTAGGAGGAAATGACCGCACACCCAGTTTCAGTATGATGGAGGGAGACAGGAGACACTCAGCGCAGATGCCCTCAGTCCTCTCAGCCATGGTGGGTTTCTAAGGAGCCTGGGTGGAACTAAGACTTGAGAAGAATGGAAAAGGTTTAAAATAACTGCTTTGGAAAACGCTATCAGGGAAAGAATAGCAGAACTGTTGAAGGGCAAGGAGACCCAGTTACACTTGGATTGTGTGGATTCGAAGTGGCTCCGATGCTTGTGCTTCTGGGGCTTTCCATCCATGATGAGCAGAAAACAAAGCCATAGGGAACCGGGAGCTGGAGTGACCAAGCAGGTGAGGTAGAAAGGAAGGGTAGCAGATGTGCTCGAAGGTTCTCTTGGGGTCTGAAGCAGGGAAGCCAGTAAAGCTGAAAGGCAGCTCCTGCCCTGAGAGAAGAGGACAGTTGAAGAGTTGGAGACTGAGGCATGATGGGAGAAGGGACAGGAGTGGAGGTTGTGAAGTGAGACCCAGCTCGGAACCTGTCAGCGGCAGATGGATTATGAGCCTCGGACCATCACCCTCTCGATACAAGTTAATCAGAATTACAGTGTAGGGTCACAGCACCCTGAGAGCGCATATTCTGTCATGAACGCTATTTTTCTACACGTAGATGGTTAGGTATAGTTATTCTGATGGATAGGAGTGAAAACTGACAAGATGAAAATAATTTGGCATTGGAGATGGGAAGGTGGGAACCAAGCCTCGGTCCCAACCTGACGCCTCACTGATCACATTTTACTCTCTCTCTTTCGGTGACTTCTCGGCCACAAGAGAAATCGAAATGGGAAGCAGCTTGTCTTGGCTATTGCTGCAGACCAAAGGACAGAACTTCCTTTTTTCTTGAAATGTGTTGGGAGGTCACAGCCTAACTGCCGTGCAGCTGCAGCCCGCCAGGGCTTTGAGCCCAGAGCTTTCTGGGTGGAACAAAAATGACATTCATGGCTCCTTTGGGAAGGGTTGTCACCTTGATGTTTCACAAGAGCAGCTTTTGTGGTGGTGGTGATGATGCTGTTATTGTGTCATCCTCTTGTCGGCCAGGCTGCAGTTAGGGTGACCCTGGGGACTGGCCCCACTGATCTTCAAGTTGTTTCCTCCCATCTTAAGGGCTTTCCTTCAGTCTTCAAGGATTCATTAATAAGATCAGACTTTGTCCTAATCTCTCCCCAGTTCAGTATGATGGAAACGTCTTCTTGAGAATGAGACTAGATGGCCAGGAAGTGAACAGGGAGGAGGAAAAGGAGAAGGGTCAAGACACCAAAGCCTGACTTGGTTTGTTTCTGAATTGGGCAGAGGGCAGCCCAGAATCCAGAAGATTCTTTGGTGCTGTGGTAGAATTGAAAGTAGACCCTGGAGTCAGAGGACTTGACGTTGGTGTTCCTTGGACGAGCTGGTATAGACAGTGGACCTCAATTTCTTTGTCCATGCAATGGAAATAATTCCCACCTAGTGAAGTTGTTTTGCAGATTCACTAAGATAACTGTTGTGGATCCTGCTAGTACAGCTTAAAGGGAGCTGATAATCTTAGAAGCTTCATTCTTCTTTAAAATGTGAAAGGGGTGGCCAGGCCTGGTGGCTCAGCCTGTAATCCCAGCTCTTTGGGAGGCTGAGGCGAGTGAATTGCCTGAGTCCGCGGGCTCAAGACCCGCCCAGGCAACTTGGCAAGACCTCGTCTCTACAATAAATCAAAAATTAGCCGGGCGTGGTAGTGCATGCCTGTAGTTCCAGCTAATCGGAAGGCTGAGGTGGAAGGATCGCCGGAGCCCAGCAGGTCGAGGCTGCGGTGGCTGGGAGCGTGCCACTGCCCTCCAGTCTGGGCAACAGAGTGAGACTCCAACTCACAAAAATAGATAAATCAATAAATAAAAATAAAATGTGAAAGGGGAACACCCGTGGCCTTTTATGAAAGGGCTGATGTTGGAGCACTGGGGTGGGAGTGGAGAGGTTCCTTTCGACATCCGTGTCTTTCCTTTCTTCCTAAAAGCCTGACAGAAACTCCACTTAAGCAACAGAAGTGAATTCAGAACCCGTTTATTTAAGCAACATCATCTTGAAATCAGTAGTTGAGAAAGAACTCAGAAGGCAGGAAGGTGAACCCATGCTCCATTTCAATGCCCACAAGTAGGGGAGAGGATTTCTGTCCTACATTTCTTGAAAACCAGGTTGCTGCCCTAGATCATCTGGGCCAGCCCATTTGGGTGATGCCTCAATGGCCCACAGGAAGGATGTCTCACCCGGAACTAATGTTATGCCAACAGAAATTTCTGTGTCACTCACTGTGACATCCTTTCATTGGTGGCTGATCAAGGACCTACAGGACAAACATAAGATGCAGTAGAAACGGTCGTATTCATGTAGGCGGGGATCCTCACCGCATTCTTGTAAAAGGTGCATTCATTGGTTATGTCTTTTTTTTTTGAGTTGGAGTCTCACTCTGTCACCCAGACTGGAGGAGTGGCCGCTCCCGGCCACCACAGCCTCGACCTGCTGGGCTCCGGTGATCCTTCCGCCTCAGCCTTCCGAGTAGCCGGAACTACAGGCATGCACTACCACGCCCGGCTAGTTTTTTGATTTATTGTCTTGAACCCACGGGCTCAGGCAATCCACTCACCTCAGCCTCCCAAGGCGCGGGATTACAGGCTGAGCCACCGAGCCCGACTGGTTATATCTTCTATGAAAAGATTTGGCAATTCATTTTTTTGTAAAGAACTTTTAAGTAGTTTGACTGACACAGACTCCACCCATTGAGCTGATTGAGACCAAGGAAAGCGAAATGTCAAATAAGCCTCTGTAAGTTACAGGAAGGAGGAGGCGGTTTAAATACCCCATAGTCGGCAGCCCTTTCGGGTCCCCTCCTACTGTGGGAGCTTTTCTGTCCTCTTAATAAATCCTGCTTTCAAAAAAAAAAAATACCCCATAGTCTGGCGATGGCTGGTCTGTGTTGTCCAGCACAGCAGTCAATTTCTGTTTCTTATATCAAAGGGCAGCGTCTACCCTGGCAGATAATTTCTATCGTGGGTACGTTTTGATCTTCACATCTCTGGAGAGAGGAAGAGGAGGAGAGGGAAGCAGGGAGACACAGAAGACAGACAGAGTGAGCCAGTATCAAAGAAGAAGAAAAATTACTCAAGGCTGCTTTTAACCATTTTGTTTTCTTCTCCTCTGTCTGGGACATTAAGACTTCAGCTGGTCCCCAGCCGTCTTCTCCCTGGTAGCTTTGCATTTCTGGAATTAAAGTAGCAGAAGAATAAAGAAAACAGACTCTGGATGAAAGGAGAACAGACTCCTTTGGTAGAAATTTGACTTGAAAAGAAAACTCAGGGCTTCTCGGCTCCTGCCAGTTTGAATTCCTCCAACATATCTCACAGGTTGACTGAAAAAGTGAAGTCTAGGAGCTCTCGCCATCTGCATGGGCCATCAGGTACAATTTATAGTTTGCCTGCCCTGAGACCTCAGCTGCCAAGATATCTCCATATAAGGGATGATGATACAATTGTACCACTGTGGGTTACCATCCTATGGGGTATGAGGAAACCAGCCCTTTGGAAGTGAAAAGTCCAGTGTCCCCGCCAGAAAGGTACAGGTGCTCTCTGTGGGGTCAGGGGACCAGTTACTCTGAAATGCGTGTGCATTGCCCAAGAGCCGCCTTGGCGCGCCCTCCCCTCCCCCGTCCTTTACTCACTTCCACGTAGAGACACCAGATGATTAGGCATTCAGGTTGGAAGGTCTACCATTTCCTTCCTTCAATCTTTGCTTCTAGTGAAAGTTTCAAATCAACCGTAGTTAAGTTATATTTTAGAAGTTCTCAGAAGGCTGGCATTAAAAAAAAAATAATATCACTACCTACCTACCTTTTGAAGAAGTGTATCATCTTTAATAATTCCAACCTTGGTAAAATGTAAAACACCACTGGCACAATTAATACTGCTTTGTGTTTTTTATGTTAGTAGATTTTTGAAAGACTGAATTTTCATCCTTGGACATATGGCCCTAGATGCTAACCTCATCGTAATTTTACTGATCCTGAGACCATTCAGTCTCATGTTTTTTTTTTATAATACTGGCTGGGCCAAGCCTGTTTACAATGGACAACTCTTCATTGTGGTTAGACACGGGCATGCCGGGTGTACCACTGTGAATAAATACAGAATAATCATTATGATCTTCAGAACCACTGGAACCTGAGAAGGGATGAAAAGATAATTG
Source organism: Tarsius wallacei (assembly GCA_963574415.1). Lineage (NCBI taxonomy): Eukaryota > Metazoa > Chordata > Mammalia > Primates > Tarsiidae > Tarsius > Tarsius wallacei. The sequence goes on from CAUYQG010052593.1 coordinate 34,842, forward strand.
GCCAAGTGGGAACAAGTGGAAACTATGCTAAAGTAGTATGATTTAGCAACAGATCGGTATGGGTTTATGTGCTTTGGTAACAGAAATGATGACACAGTATATTGGCTTCCAAGGCAGTTGGTCAAGAGAATTGAAAATGTTCTGACCCATACTGTGAAATTTGGTGGGAAATCAGACATTAGGTTATCTCAGGGATGTCCATTAAGTATAGCACCGGGGAGACTTGCAGTGAATTAGACCAGTTAGATGTTGTCAAGAATCAGGATCTTCAAATGTGTAGAGGGTGTTTTGACAGTTGTTTTGAAGAGTCCATGTCATGGAGAAAAGAATGCAGGAAAAAAAGGCATATGTGAGTCAATGGTTTAGAATGTACGTGGACTTCTCAAGGCCCAGGTCACATGGACAGACACATATAGATAGCAAGCTAAGAAGTGAGTTGTGCTGTCAGTGGGGAAGGGAGCTAGTTAGCCAAACAGGGGAATGTTGTAATGAAAAAACTAATGGTTCAGAGAATGGAGCTTGCAATTGAAACACTGCAGGAATTGGTATTTAGGATCAATATTTTTTCACTCTCTATGTAAATGACAGCGATGGTCTCTAATCCAGTATCCACATTCTAGTATTAATTCAAATGGGAGAAACCCATAAAATATACTTTGGGCAAATGATCAGTCTGAGGAATAAAGGAATATAATTTATCCATTTCCATTAGAGGATTATAAGTGGGAATGAGAAAGAAGAATTGGAGGATTGAAAGAGAACATTCACTCACCACACTTTTTAACTGACCCAGAATCCAATCATTAGAAAATACTTAAGGTATGTTAGGCCTTGAGCTAGTGAAGGACAAGATCTGCAGCCTCACTTGCATGTGGGTTGAGACCTATCTCTTTGTAGTAATCTTCATTGTGGCCTACGCTCGCTGAGCCCATTAATTGCTGCTCTCCCTTGGCCTTCTCCTTTTCAGTTCTAGGTGAAAAAAGAAAAGGCTTCCCAAACTACTGTAGTTGCATGGGAACTACATCCTAGACGTGTGAAGAGGTAAGAAAGCCTCAGGAAGGGTGAGGAGGAGCACGGGAGCAAGGCCCCCCACAAGCTAATGGTCAAAATTGCCCCCCAGATGCTGAACATTCCAGATGTGACGGTACCAGACACCAAGTGTTAGGGAACAGGTAATTCGTCCCTTTCCACAGAGAGCCTTTCAGCGCCTATCTAGGCCACCATGCCCGCTATTAGGAAACGGTATTGAAATATATCAAGGAGCTGGAGGAGTTCCAAGGGAGAGCGGCATGAATCACAAAGGTCTGGGAAGGTGAGCCCGTATGGAAAGGTCTCGGAGGTTAACTTGAAAGACCTGGGAGCATTGAGTCACGGGAATGAAAAGGGGGAAAGGCTGTAGCTAGACATTAAAAGGAGGGATTGTGTTCTATAAAAAAGGAGAAGAAGAAGAAGAGGAGACTCTGTTTGAAGTCTCCAAGATGCCAAAGTGCAGAGGGAAGCTATATATAGATAAGCTCTTTCAATTAATGCTAAACCCGGGGATTCTGCTGCTTATATTTAAAACGTTGGAACAGCAGGCAAAGTGTAGAGTTTGAGCCAAACTTTTACATAGAAGAGGTGATGAACTTAGAGCACGTTATGAAAGTTAAGGAGAGGGTGGGGGCAGCCAGCTTTGCGGTCCCCAGGAGTGGGCCTCTGGCCAGCTCTCGCATAAGGCTTCATGGCTTTTGTCACCGTGATTTGGAGCTTAGGATAGCCTCGAAAGCCCTGGGACCCATTTAATGTTGAATTTGATGTAGAATAGAAGAGATTAGCCGGGCTCGGAGGCTCAGCCTGTAATCCCTCGCTTTGGGAGGCTGAGGTGAGTGGATTGCCTGAGCCCGCGGGTTCGAGACCCGCCTGGGCAACTTGGTGAGACCTCATCTCTACAATAAATCAAAAAATTAGCCAGGCATGGTAGCGTGTGCCTGTAGTTCCAGCTACTTGGAAGGCTGAGGGGGAAGGATCACCAGAGCCCAGCAGGTCGAGGCTGCGGTGGCTGGGAGCGGCCACTGCACTCCAGTCTGGGCGACAGAGTGAGACTCCAACTCAAAAAAAAAAAAAAAAAAAAGAGATCAAAGATGTGGCCCGGAGAGCTAACAGTGTTTACCAGAGTACCAGTCAGGTGGCAGCAGACATGGATGGGTGTCTACTGTGTGCAAAGCATTGTCTTTTGTGCTGAGACAATAGAGATGAGCAGGCCATGTTCTTGACCCCCAAAAGAAGAGAAGGAATCGTGGGTATTTAAAGCAGGGCTGCCAGGGTTCTTTTGAACATAGAGGCTGCTTTGGGTTAGCAGTGACCTCTGTGTGTGTGTGTGTGTGTGTGTGTGTGTGTGTGTGTGTGTGTTTGCATGCACGCGTGTGTTTCTTCTTGTAAGGAGAATGCCCTCGAGGGAGCATGAGCATCCTGTTCTGTTCATATAATAAAGATGCAGTGGGAGAAGGCTGGGGGAACTGAGGTCATGTGATCGAAGGGATCTGACTTGTTTCCTGTCAGTTACATGTACATGTTTCCTTTTCCCCTTTTTTCTTCATTTTTAGTTTTCTTTCTTCTTTCCCCTCCCTGTAGGGAGTTCAGGGCAAGAAGAGGCCAAAGTTTGACTCCCGAGCCTTTCTGAGGGTTCTCTGTTAAGTCCAAGGACATGCGGTTTGCAGCCCTGCTGTTGGTATCACCGAGGCCCCAGCAGGAAGGGCTTCAGGCTGGCCTCATGCCCTTTCCAGCATGACGCCATTTGGTGCAGGGGCCTGAGGAAGAACTGCTGGCCCCGACCTGATGGCTCCACATCCACTTCACACCACGAGGGACTCATAGTCTTAAGCCTCCTAAGAGGTGTGTTGTGTATGAATGCATGTGGAATTCACACATGTGTGTTTTAAACTTTGTAATAACCCAGAGTTAGGTTATGAATGTCATTTTTTCCAATGGGTATGATATTGCCCACAGGGTTGACTTCTGTTAGTTATTTATAAAATGTTGCATGTAAATTGCCTAGTGCAGTGCCTGGTGCATGGTGGGAACTGAGTCAAGGATAGGAAGCTGTACGTAGTAGACGTACTAGAAGAAAATAAAGACTGAGAAGCGTTCGGGTTTGGATTTGTCCTTGGCATGCAGATCTTTCTGTGTGCTTTGTTCAAAATTGACGGTGCAGCTAGGCTACCATCAACATGATGTTACTTTTGAGTTATTTTTTAACATTTATGTGACCGGCAATGGAGGCAGCTACTGACTTCCATGCAAGATCTCTAAGCATCCTGAGACAGCCATGCTCAAGGTCATTTCCCCGAGAAGTTGGTCTTTCCTCAGCCCTGCACCCTGCTCAGAACCACCGCTGGTTTCAGAAGGCTGTATAGGGTAGCTCATTCTAGATAAAGAACTGTAAAGATAATTATCAGAAGAATCATAGCTTCAAAAAGGAAATAAACATGTTAACATTAACTTTCATACACACACCTCTCTAAAAAAAAAATCCTTCACTAAAAAAAAATGTATGTTCCTAAGGCATCCCTTAAATGAGGACCTACATTCTAAGTAATATAGTAATTGATACAGTTCTGAATAGACTTTCTTATGATGTTAGATAGTTGATGCAAAAAAATGAAAGAAACAAAAATTCTCCTTGTTTACTTTCTGTGTGGCTTCTTACATATTCTCCTTCAAGTCAGGCTAGCTTAACTTAGGTGTTTGTTTTTTGTTGATTTATGTCTGTGTGTGTGAATGTTTTTAAAAAGAATACTAGCTTTTTAAAAAGAGGATATGAACCAAAATGCCTGCAGGAATTAAGAAAAATCAGTAAAAAAAGTTGCTTAATTTGCACACTCCCTTGCTGCACAGGGAAACTTACTTCTCCTTCCCATTTCCCTGAGGCAGAGAAAACAGATCAGCTTGGCTTCACTGTCCAGGTTGAATCAGAAACCTCAACAGCAGAGTGGGAAGGAGGGACTTCGTTTTTTTTAAGTCCTCTGAAAGATAGTTGAGTTGTCTAGGTAGATAGCTACATTTGGGGATGAAGGACCACTGGCCCTATCTCTTTAGGATTCAACAGTAGCTTGTTCATTTGGGGTGAGGATGGCAGTTAACCCAGGAAAGGCCAAGGAGGCCTTTCTCTGCCTGCCTAATCCTGGGACGGAAGCCACAGGGAGTGTTGGGGGAAGCTGCCATCTTCTGCGCTCCCAGGGTGAAACCAGTGTGTCCTGGTGGTGGTCTTATGAGACAATCCTTGGAGACCCAATAAGCCATGGCCTAGTTGCAAAAAAAAAGTGGCCTGGAAGGATAAATGAGACATTATCCAGAAAGTACCATGAGGTGTTTTTCAAGGGCTCAGACAGATCCATACACATCACATGTTGCCCTCTGAGCGTGGCCGTGCTACCTGCCATGTCCCCTCTGGCTGGCGACAGCATGACGGAGGAGGCAACCTGGCGGGGCACAGAGAGGGAACGCACGTCCATGCCCGGCCTTCCTCCCCTTTGCCAACCGGGCTGCTGAGTGCGGTGCTCTCTTTGTGAAGTGGACATCTGTCTAATGGGAACTGGATGGTGACCACCAGCTCGTTCCGCGCAGGCCCCCACACAGCTGCCAGGTGCTGCCGGCTCTGAGCTGCTTTGCAAGTCCGGCACGGGCTGCATTCGACCCGGAGGTGGGAAGCACGGGACCCTTACGCCAGGCCCAGGGCCCTGCCAGGGAAATGCGCCGAGAGCCCTGCTTTGCTCTAATCTCTGTGAAGGAAGAAAAAGACTTAAGGAAAGGTAATGAATAAATTAAAGACACACTTTAAAAATCGTATCTTTTAGGCTTTCCTCTCTACCTAATTGTGCTCTAATCTGTACTTAGGAGTACAGTTTTTAAGTGGGACATGTCAGGCTTTTATGCCACAAATTAAACTCCCAAGGCAAATACATTTGTGACAGCTTAAGAGGCGAAAAGAAGAGTCTTCGTCAAATGGCAGAGTTGGATTGTTTAACCTAGACTAATCAGGCGTCGGAGGGCGGGCCACATGTCTTGAGATGTCTAGAATGCTTGGGAGATAAGAGCGGGCCTATCTCTGTGGCTTTCTCTTGCCTGCATTAGCTGAAGAGCTGCGAGAGTCTACAGAAAACTATTGGTCGGGCTGCCTTAGCAACACAGAATGCTGTGTTGACACATATTCCATCACATGTTTGCAATGAAAATGCTGTATTTTTAGAACACTTCAAAGTCAGGAAACCGTTAAACCATATCGCATCCTCTCCTGCCCTCTGGCCACTTCCTCCACACCCCCTGGGAAAATTGCCCCCATTTGATAGAAAAGGAACCTGAGACAAAGATTAAGTGATTTTTGAGCAAAGCTGATAATCCCAAGGAAAATTGCTGATCGAGTCTTAAAAATCTTACTCGTCCTTCGGAGTAATTTTTAATGCTTGCACTCCTTCTACCTAAGCCATGTGTGTTCCATATGACCTCAAATCTAAGCCTTAATATCGTATATGGAGTTCAAAAGACAACTTAGGTTCCCATTTTCTTTCCTGGAATTCATTCAAATGAAAATAGGCACATAATACTGTGCTGTTAAAAAAAAAAAAAAAAATCAAAGCTTTAGGCATACTTTGAAAATCTTTTAGAATTTATGACACTTAGTTTCTTTCTTTCTTTCTTTCTTTTTTTTTGAGTTGGAGTCTCACTCTTGTCATCAAGGCTGGAGTGCAGTGGCATGTTCACAGCCACCACAGCCTCGACTTGCCGGGCTTAGGCGATCCTTCCACCTCTCACACGCCACCACGCCCGGCTAGGACACTTAGTTTCTTAAGTGTCTTCCATGCAACTTGCTTACATTGCTTGTAGAAGATGGTCTTTTGTATCTCTGAAATTGCTGGGCCTAGCTTAGTGCTGGGCATGGAGTGCAAAATTAGCTGCAGGCTGAATGAATGAATTAAATGCCACGTCTCTCTGAGCCAACACTACCCTACCCATTTTTACAAAGTTATTACTCTGTAGAGCAGAGAGATGCTTTCATTCCTCCTTAGAACAGGTTTCAAGAGCTTTGCGCACCAGGCAGTGTGCATTGTCCTGGAAATATAAAGACAGAAGGTATGGCTTAGGTCCACAGGCCTGTGGAGTCTATGGGGTTGAGTGGAGTAGGGCTCCCAAGGGGGTGTTTGTGCCTCTGTTGTGGAGAGAGAGTTTGCAATGCTTCCCCCCACCTCCACTCCCAAGAAAGGTCTCTGATCCAGTAAAAGTTAAGAAGGACTGCAATGTATAAACAGGGAAGGAGCATCAGAGCTGTCCAGCCTGTGTAGGGTCTGGCCAGGTGCATGCTACAAATCAGGTCTTCCAATAGCAAAGCCCATTAGGTGTCGCGTAAAGATGGCACCCACTCTCAGCTCTCAAATTAAGTCCAAAACAAAAAATGCCCCCCTGCCCCCAGCCTGTGAGTCACCTCCGTCAGCCTCCCCAGATATACGGGGCTGAGGTTTTTCCTGCGTGAGGCTCTACTTGTTAGCTCTTTTATTGTCTTCATCACTTGGGGCCAAAAGGAAAAAAACAAAAACTAGATCAAGTGAGCGAGAGAGTTTTATGAATCATAGGACTGCAGTAAGCATGAGGCGTGATGTGTGGTTGTGTGCTTTTCCTGCTGTGGGCTCTTCTCTGCGCCCTGGGCAGCTCTTGGCTACCCTTTGGCTACCAGATGAAATGCCGCCTTCCCAGAGGGCAGTGGTGGAGTGCTCAGTGGAGGCACTGAGAGGCCGTGTAAGGTGGAAGTTGAGGACAAGGCCTGGGAGATAGAGTGCCTCTCCTGATCCCTCCTCGACCACATCCTCTCTTTGGCCTAGTGCGAGTTACTTGGATTCTCCATGCCTCTGTTTCCTCATCGGCAGAGTGAACAGGGTTGTCAAGCAGATTGTGAGGTCATGGAGGTAGAGCACTGAGAACAGTGGCACATGGCTGAACCATTGTCATACCCAGTCTTCTCCTGACGGGGAAACTCAAGGACAGAGAAGTGAGCCATCAGGCTGACAAGTGTCTCCCGTGACACCTCTGGGTGTAGTTTGCATTCCAAACAGACTGGCCTTTCCGTAAAAGCATGGTCCATCCTCAGCAGTATTGACAATGGTAATTATGACAACTGATATTTATACGGAGCACTTGCTGTGTGCCAGGTCATATACTAAGGGCTTAATATCCATTATCTTGCAATGCTGTATATCTTCACAGCAGTCCTACGGGATATTGTACCCATTTTACAGAGGAGGAAATTGAAACTGATGAAACTAACACACCTAAGTTGTGGCAGACATGGAACTCAAGCCTGAGTAGCTTGCCTATAGAATTTCCACTCCTAACCCTGACATTGTTCTGTTTCTGGTTTCCGATAACATGGAGCTGTGCACGTCCCTATACCTGATATCTATGATCGAAATTTCCTGTTTCATTTCAGAATGCACAGTCCCCTGGAGTTTGAGTTGCCTTTGGTAGCTCTGTATTTCTACCACCTAGCACAGTCTGTGGTATCCAGTAGGCACTTAATGTTTGCTGAACTGTATCAAATTGTTCCCTGAACACCTCTTGCATTTCTTGCGCCCATGTCTGAGTCCTGCCATTTCCTCCACCTTGGAGTATTGTTTCTTCTTCCCAGTTCTGGTTGTTTGCATCCTGGCCTTTCACAATCTAGCGCAAATGCCACTTCATCCATAACGGCTCCCCTTGGACATCCCAGCAGAGAGTGATGTCCTACCGGGCTGAAATTCCTGTGACATTTGGAACCCTCTCACTGCACACAGTGCTTTCTGTGTCATGCTGCAGTTGCTAATGCACTGGGCATATTGAACTTGCTTCTTGCAATCAGGGGCTATTTGAGTCCACTGGTGTACCTTATAGAACTTCTTAGAACTTAATACACAGTGCCTTAACACGGAGATCAACACTTGCTGTTTGAGACAATGCAAAGCATTCCAGGGAAAGGGATTATTTTCCCTACCAGCCTCTCTACTTCCTTTTTGTCTTTCCTTCTTTTTCTTTCCATGGCACGTTGACATAGAGTACCCTACTGCATTCCTGGTTTCGAATCAGCTGGTGGGCACTCTATGGAGCATGAAAAAATATTGTTTCAGCTGAAGCAACGGAAGTAAGAGAATCATTTTAGGGTGTCACCGCAGTGTGAAAAGCCTTGACATTTAAAATAAAACAAGGAAGGAGAAAAACAGTTCCCTCCGGTTGTCGGAGTCTCTGCCAGCAAGGGCTCCAAGCCCTCTGAGCAGCGTGCACACCTGAAACCCCGCCAGACTTACAGATGTTTCCTTTGGCTCTGCTGGGAAGAACCACGCTGCAGTTCTCAGGAACAATTCCACCCTGGCAGGGCCTGGTGCAACAGGGAGCGGGGCGGCAGGCAGAGCAGTGACTTCACCGGTCTCACCCCTTTCTGCTTCCCCAGACCCCGAGGCGCACGTTGCCTCTTTCCTCTGAGTTTACCTCACTTTATTCACTCGGTGCCAACACACACAATCTTTTTATGAGGCTATGCAAACTCTACTTAGCTGACTGCATACTTGGAACTCTAAGACGATGTTATACTTTGCCTCTGGTGGCGATCCCAGAGCCTCCTTAGAGGTCAAGTGTGGGTGGCTGGGACTCTTCCAGACCTGGGTTTTCTTCCTTTGAGGACTCAGGGTGTAACTTGGAGGAAAATGTATTTTTAGGGCCCACAGGAGAAAATGGTCAAGGGGAATGGGGAAGAAGAAGGAAGTGGAAGTAAGCGTGGGGATTCCCATGGCTGCATCTCTGGCTTTCCCGTCTCGCCCCGGGTTCTGAACTGCCCCTTGGTATGAGACATTCTGCCCCCAACCAGCATAACCGAAACTGAATTTGTTACCTGTTCTTTTTCTGATTGTCTCTATTGCTGTCGAAGTTATCAGCTTCCTTCCTGTCACCCAATCTCAAAATCTCGGTGTTATCCCTGACTCCTGCCTTGCCTTGCTTTCCCAGCCACATCTTGTGGATTCTAGTCTTACAGCCATTTTGTCCATCCCTACTGCCCTACTGTTTGTAGCCACTGAAAGGAGCCTTTCTTTTTTTTTTGAGTTGGAGTCTCACTCTGTCACACAGACTGGAGGGCAGTGGCCGCTCCCGGCCCCACAGCCTCAACCTGCTGGGCTCTGGCGATCCTTCCACCTCTGCCTTCCAAGTAGCTGGAAATACAGGCGTGTGCTACCACGCCCGGCTAATTTTTTTTATTTGTTGTAGAGATGAGGTCTTGCCAAGTTGCCGAGGTGGGTCTTGAACCTGTGGGCTCAGGTAATCCACTCACCTCAACCTCCCAAAGCGCTAGGATTACAGGCTGAGCCACCGAGCCCTGCCGAAAGGAGCCTTTCAAGCGGCCTTTGTTACAACTTGATTGAGGCATCATTTATATGCAGTAAGCTTCACATACTTAAAGTATGACATTTGATAGTTTTGGCAGATGCGTATATGCCTGTGAAACCATCGCCAAGGTCAAAATAATTAACATGTCTATCACCCTTGGATGCTTCCTTAGACTTCTTTGAAATCCCTCCCTTCCCCACCCACCCACCCAGTCATCACCTGATTACTGACATTCTTTCTGTTGCTGTATGTTAGTTTCTGTTTCCTAGATTTGTTTGTAACTACAGTCCTACAGCATGTGCTTTGTTTGTTTGTTTGTTTGTTTTTTGGTCTGGCTTCTTTCACGCAGCGTAATTAATTCAAGATTCACTTTCACTCGCTCATTTGTGACAAGAGGCCATTCCATTTATTACTGAGTGGGATGGTATAGAATGGACATACCACAGTGTATCAGTTCTCTTGAAGGGCATTTGAGTTGCTGCCAATTTGTGACTATTTACAAAAAAAAGAGCTGCTGAGAACATTCCCATATAATATGAGGACATTCCCTTACTTGTAGAGACACATGCTTTTGTTTCCTCTTTGCTTAATGTCAAGCGGTGGAATGGCTACATCGTACAGTAGGTTTACATTCGACTTTTTAAGAAGCTGCTGAACTGTCTTCTAAAGCGATTGTACCGTTTTACATTCCCACAGTAGTGTCTGAGAGTTTCAGTTCCTCCATATCTTTGCCAACACTGGGTATAAACAGTATTTCTAATTTTGGCAGGTGTGTGTAGTGGCATATGTCATTATGGTATTAATTTTAATGAACCTGATGACTAATGATGCGAAACATCTTTTCATGTTTATCTGACACCTGCGTATCTTTCTGGGGAAGTGTCCGTTCAAATCTATTCCTCCTTTTTTAGTTGGGTTGTTGCCGTATTTTGTTGAGTTTCAAGAGTTTTAGATATGCTCTGGATTCAAGCACTTCATCACATACATGTTTTGCAAAAGTTTGCTGCCAATCTGTGCTTGTCTTTTTATTTTCTTAATGTCTTTTAAACAGATTTTAAATTTTGCCGATGCCTTGTTTATCAATTTGTTCTTTTACCAATTGTGCTTTTGGTTTTTTGTCAAAGAACATGTAACCCAAGGTCACAAAGATTTATCTTATATTTTCTTCTGGAAGCCTTATAGTTTTAGGCATTACATTTTTGTCTATGATCTGTTTTGAGTTAATTTTTGTATTTGGCATGAATTATTTATTGAAGTTAGTTTTTTTTGGTTTTTTTTTTTGAGTTGGAGTCTCACTCTGTCGCCCAGACTGGAGTGCAGTGGCCGCTCCCGGCCACCGCAGCCTCGACCCGCTGGGCTCCGGCGATCCCTCCGCCTCAACCTTCCGAGTAGCTGGAACTACAGGCGCGTGCCACCACACCTGGCTAATTTTTGATTTATTGTAGAGATGAGGTCTCGCCAAGTTGCCCAGGCGGGTCTTGAACCCACGGGCTCAGGCAATCCACTCACCTCTGCCTCCCAAAGTGCGGGATTACAGGCTGAGCCACCAAGCCCGGCTCAAGCTTCTTTCTACAGAGGACCTTTAGACGGTCTTCCTGAGGATCCCTGGCTGCCAACCCCAAAGGACGCCCATAATCAGCAAGAAGTAGCCAGACCGGTCATCATCCTCACTCCCTAATGACAGTTAGGGTTATTACTCCAGAGGGGGGAATGACACAGGAGATAGCTAGAAAAAAGGCTAGGCAGACAGGTCCTCTGGTAATAATATAGTGAATTACTGGCAGGCCTCTCAGGCTCAGCATTGGTAAACAAGTTCCCTGTGAGCCCCTCAAACTAGAACTTAAGTACTCACTGCTGGGATGGAAAAGCATCCAATCAGCTCACCATTAGGCCCCTATCTCCTGCCAATTGGTCCTTAATACTGACCAGTCAGAACA